>JAWQFJ010022563.1:55000-60000 GCA_034096865.1 Theodoxus fluviatilis | reverse complement strand
TTTCGTCGTGTTGACACACTTTGACACCGGCCTATTCCTCGCAAGACCTTGCAAGGTTTTCCTCGCGTCTATGCAATGCGCCCCAGAGATCCCTAGTGCGTACTACAATGCAGCAAGCCGTGTCACATCTGCTGCGGCGCTATCTGCACAGGCAGCCGTTGTCTGCACAGGTACAGAAAACACAGCCTTTTTACAGTAATCTCCACAAGTCTAATTTCTTGTTGTTGTCTAAATCTCTTTTTATGAAAGAAACTTCATGCAAATATTCTGCGACGATACTTTTCCCCCTCACATTTATGTCAGATCAGGTCATAATGATAATAAGCGCCTAACCTCCTTTATCTTGGGTACATTTCATAATATTACGATTTTTTGTTCAAATTTGACCGGGTGAAAGGCTCACTTCTTTGTAGATCGACGTTTAGAAGAAATGAATCGACGAAAAAATGGCTGCCGATATCCGAATGTGCCGCGTTGAATCTGGGAGCGCACCGTAATTTTCCTGCGGTCGTGCAAATATGTAATGGCTGCTGTGCAGACAGTGAGTGCATTATCACACATAAAAAAGCTTTTCTGCATAATGCGCACAACAGACACGTCTCGCTCTGCTGTGTGAAAGACGGCTTCACATAATGAACAAATGAATGAATGAACGAACGAACGAACGAATGAATGAATGAAGTTTTAGGGCTTAACAGCCTAGAAAGGCAATGAGAGGCCATTGATAATGGAAACCACGAAAGATGGTTTGGGTAAGAAAAAGTCAAGTTACGAGTTCAACAGTTCTTCGCCATTTACGAATCATGCAGGGAGACGCAGTGGGTTTTTTTTCTTTCTAGCCCCATTCTACACGAGATTTACACGTTTTACAGAAATCCTGGCCTCGTGGTAAATTTACATCAGAGCCTAACCATAATATGGAAAGTTAGCTCTGCATAGGTCGCTGTGCACCCGGATAGTGATTGCATGCATATGTCAGATTTAAATGTAAAACACACATACGACAGCCGCCGCACTATACCCCCTCCACAACTGGAACCCAGGTCCGTGGATCTTTCGGCGCCTACTCCAGATTGTTTATTAATACTCAAGCAAATATTCAGACCGACACACAGGCAGATGATTACAAAACCCTTCAGAAATGGTTGAGAAAAAAGAAACAATACTTTTGAACGACGTCACCATAGCTGGGAACGGACAGTGAACAGCTTGAAGAGATCAAATGCAGGTCTATCACCCGAAGTTTACAGCAAGCTTTTAAACTTTCTGCGGAGTTGCAGTCACGACCGGAGATGTCACAGGTCTTAGAAGAAGATGATCAGCCATCACGTACAAGGAAGACGAAACTACAGCATGCAGAGTCTCAACCAATTCAAGACATCCCCTGGCGGGTGCATCCAAGAGTAAACATTCAGGTAAGAGAGAGAGAGAGAGAGAGAGAGAGAGAGAGAGAGAGAGAGAGAGAGAAGAGACAGACAGAGAGAGACAGAGACAGAGAGGGACACAGAGAGGGAGAGAGAGAGAGCCAGACAGAGAGACAGAGAGATACAGAGGGAGAGAGAGAGAGAGAGAGAGAGAGAGAGAGAGAGAGAGAGAGAGAGAGAGAGAGAGAGAGATCCTAAAGACTCGTAACAAAAGCACGCTCGGCAAACACAGACCGTTCGTCGATGAGTTTCTTTTTTCATGTTAAAGCAACTGATTGATCTCAGTACAAATGAATTGAAATCGTCTATCCTCTTCTCCTCTATGCTCCAACCCGTAAGCTGATGGATAGAATGTAAACAGCTTTTCATTCATGTTGACAGTCTGTACAAAATTGAGGTTTCTTTTTTCCAATCCCTTCCAGTCTATGTCCAATGACCAACAGATCAGCCAAAAAAGGAGCGTCATTGCAAAGCAACTTACACTGACCTCCAAATCAACCAGTCCGATTATGCAGTTAGTTTTTGCACCTAGGTAGTGGGAAACGTTTTGTGAGGTCCGCATCGCAAAGCTATGAATGTGTTCGGCAGATAGCTATAGTTGGTGGACAGGATAGGATGAGACAGACCAAGACAGTTCAGAACAGATTCGGACAGGACCCAAGAGGAATCGGCTGGGATAGGGTGCGACAGAATAAGATAGGACTAGACAGGGCAAGATAGAAACGGACAGGGAAGGACAGGGTAGGGCACGAAAGGATATGAAAAGATGGTTCAGGATTGGAAAGGATGCAAGTAGGATAGGACAGCATTAGACAGGACAAGACGGGACAGAACAAGATGAGATAGGATATGACGGGTTTCCTATCCAGCTTTGTTTTGTCCTATCGTACCCCATCACATCATATCCTCTCCTACCCTATTCCGTCTTGTTCAATCCCACCCCATCCAATTCTATTATATCCCACATGTCTCTGTCTGTCTGTCTGTCCATCCGTCCGTCCGCCCGCCCGCCCGTCCGTCCGTCCGTCCGTCCGTCCGTCCGCCCGCGCACCCGCCCGACTGCCTGCCAGCCTGCCTGCCTGCCTGCCTGCCTGCCTGCCTACCTGCCTGCCTGTCTGTCTGTCTGTCTGTTTGTCTGCCTGCCTGCCTGCCTGCCTGTCTGTCTGTCTGTCTGTCTGTCTGTCTGTCTGTCTGTCTGTCTGTGTCTGTGTCTGTCTGTCTGTCTCTCTGTCTCTCTGTCTGTCTGACTTTGTCTGTGTGTCTGACTGTGTGTCTGTGTGTGTGTGTGTGTGTGTGTGTGTGTGTGTGTGTCTGTCTGTCTGTCTGTCTCTCACTCTTTCTCTTTCTTTCTCTCACTCTTTCTCTTTTTCTCTCTCACTCTCTCTCTCACTCTCTGTCTCTGTCTCTGTCTCTTTCTCTCTCTCTCTCTCTCTCTCTCTCTCTCTCTCTCTCTCTCTCTCTCTCTCTCTCTCTCTCTCTCTCTCTCTCTCTTACTCTTTCTCAACTCCCTCCCCATCTCCCTCCCTCCCTCCCTCCCTCCCCTCCCTCCCTCCATCCCCCCAATAATCAGTTTTGATTTGCAATGAGGTATGTCTTTATTTGCCCTAGACCATCATGCACTCATCAATCTGTCCCCCTCTCATTGCTGCTATTCTGCCCAGGGCCTGAAGGAGGCGCTGATAAAATACACGCCGGTGAAGCTGAAATCGGACCCCGTGTTCGCTACCAATGTGCTGCTCATTGGTCCAGCCGGCTCCGGCAAGTCAAGTTTCTTCAACACCGTGAACTCGGCATTCCAGGGACACATCACCTCCCGAGCCTGCATCGGAAGCGTGGAGCTGGGCGTCACAACCAAGGTGGAGAGTAGTGCACGTGATGGGCAGCTGCAGAAAATGGTGATGGTGGTGGTGGTCATGGTGGTGGTGGTTGGTGGTGGTTGGTGATGGGTGATGGGTGGTGGGTGGTGGGTGTTGTTGTTGGTGGTGGTTGGTTTGTGGGTATTTGCTGGTGGTGGTGGGTGGTGGGTTGTGGTGGTGGTTGGTGGTGGTGGTGGTGGTTGGTGATGGGTGGTGGGTGATGGGTGGTGGGAGTTGTTGCTGGTGGTGGTGGGTGGTGAATGGTGGTGGTGGTTAGAGCTGAGAGAGAAGAGCACTGGTGGAGTAGGGAGTAGGTCAGGGAAGACTGAGTAAGTGCACTTCAGCTGAGATGCCGAAACAATTGTCATATAGCATCCAGCTCCTGGAATATGATTTTGCAGTGGCCAATAGTGTGCGATTTGAGCATCCGTGTTTGGGGGGAAAGTCGCAATATAAAACGTCAACTTAACCCCATTTTTAATCATTATGAGGCCTGTTTAGGAGGGCGATTGCTCACGAACGCTCGCTGTGGTTTATAGGCCTTTATAGGCCTTCATGCGGCTGATATCAAGCAGTAGTAGTATTGGTAGTGGTAGTAGTGGTAGTAGCAGTAACAGTAACAGCAGCAGTAACAGCAGCAGTAGTATTAGAATCTGCAAGCAACGTTCTCTACTCCCCCAAATCGCCCTTTTTCAGGAGGCACGTTCAGCGAGCACTCGCCCTCTTGAACAGGGCCTCAAGTTAGTTTGACGTTTGGTTGAACGCTCGGCTTCTGGTTGGTTCCCTAGCCTACAGAATTTTACCGATCATGTGTTTTTTTCACATATAATTATTTCACATAGCTGTCTCATTTCTTTTTAAAGAACATGTAATGTTGACTTAAGCATGCTGCGATTACATAATTTGATGCTTTATTACTTTTCAAAATATAACAATTGCGCGACTGAATTTCAGAAGCAAAGGTCGTAATAAGATCACTCCTTGAACCCACCACCACCCCCGGCCCCTACCCCCCCCCCCCCAACCTTTCTCAGGCCCTAAAAAACAACAACAACCCGAACCAGCGAAATTATATAACCAAAAGTGCCTGAACGCAGTTTTGATTGATGCAGGAAGCTTATCCTTATGTAAGTGAAAGGCATTTGATCTGCACGTCAATGCATTCAAAGATATTCTCACAAGTCTTGTCGAGATAGCAGATGTTCACAGTTTAGATGCACTCTCACGTGCACAGACACCCAACCCCATTATTTTCTCCCGGTAGACTCCCTTCCTCTGCATTAATTGAAGGAGCACGCACGCACATACATACACACGCACGCACGCACGCACGCACGCACACACATGCACTCGCACACACACGCACGCACGCGCACACACACACATTCACGCACGCATGCACACAAACACACACACGCACGCGCGCTCACGCACACACAAACACACACACGCGCGCGCGCACCTACTCACACACACATACACAAACACACATACACACACACGCGCACACACACACGCTCACACACCAAGACACATACACACAAACACATACACACAAACACATACGCGCGCGCACGCACGCACACACACACACACACACACACACACACACCAGCCTTCTTCTATTAACGATGAATATTCAGTCCTCTGAGCTAGGGAGGCACCGAACCAGAATGCACGAAAACAGGCCATGACAATTACATTACGGTGAGAATACCTA
>JAWQFJ010022563.1:32500-50000 GCA_034096865.1 Theodoxus fluviatilis | reverse complement strand
AGTGAAATTACATCGCTATATCATTCAAATCAGATGTTGGTCCAAGTCGAAGCCATTCTGAACACAGAGATCATAGTGTCTCTGACACAGGTTGGTCACGTGACTTCGGCTCCACATTCCATTGATTCTACCAATCAAAATTCAACATGATCAGAAGACCATTGAGAGTAAAAAGAGGCGATTCTATTTCACTCCAATTATTTATCCCGATAGATAAACACAAATTTGGTGTTCTAATAAAACTAATCTATGAGATTTTCAGGAAATTATTTGAGAACTACTTTTAGCGCGAACGTGTCTATAAAGTTGCAAACTGCCCTGGGCACGTGCGATTGTGTATAGTAATACCAAAGATTATACAGTTATGAATAGTCTTTGGTAATACACGCGATCTTTGGACCTACGCAGCAAAAAGGATTCCTATGGGTCCGGGATGGTTTCGTGAATCTATGGTTATACTCTCGCAAGTAAATGCTTTCTAGCCGGAACCTGTGGTCTAACTGCTATCACACTGTTTGACGAGCTCCACACTTCGATCATTCGGTGTCGACTGATGCCGTGATGGAGTGAGTAAGTGATTTAACCTGTGTTGAACGTTAATCGAATGGAAGTTTCTTCTGTAGGAATCCGTCCGATTCCGAAGTTCGATATTATCGGATAGCTCAGAAGCAGTTTTTCTAAGTTTTATCCTTCTAAGCATACATTAAATTAATGATTCCTCATCAGCAAAAGCACTCAGTGGGTTTCTGTGTGTATCGAAGATTATGCAGACGGGATTGGTTGCCTTACTCGCTCAATGAAGTATAAATATTGCTGTTGTATTCAAAGTCCTTATAATTAGTAGAGTTCACAATATTACACTCTTGTGATTCGAATTTTACCGCATACAAGTTTTACATTCATGGGAAATCGATGTTTAGAAAATGAACTGACGGAAAAATGGCTGCCAGTATGGAGTGTATCACAACAAGCGGAGGAATACACTCACGATGTGATATGGCATTCAGCGTGGCTGTTCAGAACGGTGGTATGCATGTTATGGAAGAATTTAGGCTATCACGTGACCAACCTGTTGCTGAGACTATATTCACTAGTCTCAGCCACGCTGAATGAGTCGAAGCCAGCCGAGAGTCAGACCACAGAGATAAACGATACTACGCGACCTCTCATGTAACTGTGTGGTTCGGCCAGACAGCTCCCGGCAGCCGACCTCTTGTTCTCTCCGGGACAAGTCCGGTTAAGAACAGCCTTAATGAACCAGGTGATTCAATAAAACGCTGTTTTGACTATACTGTGCCGAGGTTAAACGAGCATGTGTATTGGTAGACTGATTTTCCCCTATGGAGCCAAATTTCTACAATGAAGAGACAGAAAAAAAAAATCAATTCTCAGCCGAGCACCACACATTATGTTTATTAATGAGCCGAACTGCTTACCGAAGCCTCTTTACTTCGTCTGGACTGTCCCCATGGGGGTTGGAGGTCAAAGTTGACTTACCGCGTCTCTCTACGCAATTTGTAAGAGACGGATAATTAGGAAAACCGCAAATTGCTCGTATTCTAACAAACTTTAATGAGTTTTCGTTGTCAATGACCTTGAACAGCCTACGATAGCTGACAGGCCAGAAAATTCCTTCCATTCGTCCAGAATGATGTTCGTTATGACACAAGAACTACCTCTATCATGCACACACACACACACATACACACACATACACACACATACACACCACGCGCGCGCGCACACACACACACACACACACACACACACACAGACAGAGAGAGAGAGAGAGCGAGAGGAAGAGAGAGTGAAAGAGAGAGAGAGTGAAAGAGAGAGCGAGAGGGAGAGAAAGAGAGAGAGAAAGAGAGAGAGGGGAGGGAGAGGGAGAGAGAGAGAGAGAGAGAGAGAGAGAGAGAGAGAGAGAGAGAGAGAGTGAAAGAGAGAGAGAGTGTGTGAAAGAGAGAGAGTGTGAAAGAGAAAGGAGAAAGAGAGAGTGAGTAAAAGCGAGAGAGAGAGAAAGAGAGAAAGCGAGAGAGAGAGACTGAGAGACAGAGAGAGACAGAGAAAGACAGACAAAGACTGAGACAGAGAGACAGAGAGAGAGAGAGTGAGACAGAGAGAGAGAGAGAGGGAAAGAGACAGCTGACAGAGGGAGAGAGAGAGAGAGAGAGAGAGAGAGAGAGAGAGAGAGAGAGAGAGAGAGAGAGAGAGAGAGGCAAGGTAATACAAGATAATGTAAGACAATTCAGTTTATATAATGCAATGCATGTAATGTAATGTATGATAATGTCATTGTAATGTAATGTGGGTTAATGAAAACGATGATTTCCCCATTGTACGGGCCAGCGGCCTAACAATAAACTATTCGTTCGTTCTTTTATTCGACACAAGACCTATCTGTCCTCTGCTGCAGACGTCCCCCAGGCGGTGCTGCTGACCAAGGTGGACCTGCTGGACCCCAGGGTCGGGACAGACGTGTCCCTGGTGTACCGCAGCCCCGCGGTGGAGGAGGCCGTGTCCAGGGCAGCGGGGCTGGTGGGGCTGCCCCGTGCCCACGTGCTGCCCGTGAAGAACTACGAGAGCGAGGGCTGCCTGGTACCTGAGCTGGACAAGCTGGCCCTGCTCTCCCTCAGGTCCGTGCTGCACCTTGCTGACGACTACCTGTTCAACTTCCCGCATGAGCCACTCATTCGCTCTGAAGGCGTCAGCAAGAAGAAATGGCTGATGATCATAGTGCTCGTGGTGGTGTTCTTTGGTATGTTTGTGGAATTTTTGTCTCAGAGTAAGAGTCGTCACTAGTACAGTCTATGTTTGCGAGTTCTAGACAACCTGATTTCCTGCGACCAACTTTGGCATCCTAGTTTTGCGTGAAAAGTCTTTTAACTGCAAAACGACATTGCTAGAAAAATGAATAAATTTGTCTCTGCACTTTGAGTAGTTTTATTTCTCCTCTGAAATCCAGACATGTAGAAAATGTTACACTCGTCACAAGAAAAGCGACAGACACTGGTGTATGAAGCACCGATGTTCTAGTTAATTGCATTCGCAATCTCTAAGGGTGCATTCCGTCCTCGTCCCTCCCCCCCAAAAAAAAATAAAAAATAAAAAAAATAAATAAAATAAATAAAATAAAATAAAAATCAAAGGAGGTGTAGATGGTCCAGTATGCTAAGGCGTTGGGCTTTGCAGCGAGGCGCTGTGCCGTGGTTCAATCCCAGGGGCGGGAGAGATGGGAGAATAAGTTATAAAAATCAAAACAAAATCAATAGCAATAAATATTTCAAATCTTACCAAAACATGATATCTTTGCACTTACGTATGTAATATGCAATATTTCGAAACAAAATGTATATGCAATCTGGTCTGTTCGACAGCTCTTTTTTCCGTTTCAAATAACCTCAGAACTAGGCGCCACAAAAGTTAGTCACATTCGCTTAATGGGAGGTTTTGCTAATGAAAAGCAGCCAAACTGGCGTGTATCTCTCTCTCTCTTCTCTCTCTCTCTCTCTCTCTCTCTCTCTCTCTCTCTCTCTCTCTCTCATGATGGTAAAGGATTTGTTGGTCAAGTTTGGATTTGAGAGTGTTTGGATGGACCAGTCCACTGCAAATGATCGTGTCTTCATTAAATGCCTTCGAGACAGACTTATAAATCATTTCCGTATACAATGGATGGAAAACGTGAACGGAAGTAACATATATATTTTCTACAAAGAAATAAAAAATCAGTGTGTGGTGGAAAATACCTCAGTTGTATCGATAAAAAGGTTTTCAGAGATGTTTTCGTCCGCTTTAGAATGGGAATCACTGATTTGTACATCCATAGACGAAGATATATGAAGCAACCATATGATTTGTTATGTCCATTATGTAGAGAAATAGAGGAGGATGAATTTCATTTCATGTTGGAATGCCCAGCTCTGCAGGACTTGAGGGAACGGTACTTGTTGGTACATCTTTTGCCACATACTGAAAATCCAATGAAAACTCTTTTAAGCAATGATAATGACACTATAACCAGAGCAGCAGGTGTTTATCTGTACAAAGCCTTTAGTCTAAGAGATTTGGCTGTAAATTCACAGGAATGTAACGCGTTCTATTTGGATGAATAGGTAGACATACGTATGTGATGTGATGTCGGCACAGATGTTCCACTTGATGTATTGCCATATGCTTAATGTGTATTGCTTGCTTTGCTTTGGAAAAGGCCGGAGGCCTACCCAATAAACCATTCGTTCGTTCGTTCGTTCTCTCTCTCTCTCTCTCTCTCTCTCTCTCTCTCTCTCTCTCCCTTCCTCCCTCCCTCCCTTCCCCCCTTTCTGTTACTCTCCCTCTCTCTACCCCTATCTCTGTCTCTCTGTCTGTCTCTCTGTCTCTCTCTCTCTCTATATATTTATATCTGTCTCTCTCTCTCTCTCTATATATATATATATATAAATATATATATATATATCTTTCTCTCTCTCTTTCTTTCTCTCTCTTTCTCTCTCTTTCTCTCTCTCTTTCTCTCTCTTTCTCTCTCTCTTTTTCTTTCTCTATCTCTTTTTCTTTCTCTCTCTTTCTTTCTCTCTCTCTCTATCTCTCTCTCTCACTTCCTCCCTCCCTCCCTTTCCCCCTCTCTGTTACTCTCTCTCTCTCTACCCCTATCTCTGTCTCTCAATCTCACTCTCTCTCTCTCTCTCTCTCTCTCTCTCTCTCTCTCCCTCTTTCCCTCCCTCCCTCCCTCCCTCCCTCCCTCCCTCCCTCCCTCCCTTCCCCCCTCTCTGTTACTCTCCCTCTCTCTACCTCTATCTCTGTCTCTGTCTCTCAATCTCACTCTTTCTTCTCTCTCTCTCTCTCTCTCTCTCTCTCTCTCTCTCTCTCTCTCTTCTGTGTGTGAGAGGACTCGCTCTTATGTGGATATGCGTGTACACAATGCAAATTAGTTAAATGTCTCTCTATTCACAGGCAACAAAAGGGTTTCATGAAAGTAGAAAACATCAACATTTGTATTGTGCTATCACAGAAATCAGTTAAATAAACGTTATTTCATAATCTAGTCATGACAACCATATGACCAGAAAAGCCATTCTGATCGGATAGATGACTATAAAACAACCAGTTGTATTTCGACGCCGTCGGGAAGCGAGAGAAGAAAGGAGTTTTGCACAGCTTGATGAAGAATTTGGTCAAGAAAACCCGGGGAGGAGGATGGGAAGTGTCAAGTATGTGAACATATGTGTACATGTATACGAGCTTGGACAGTAAGAAAAAGAATTGCCGCCTTATCACTGGGAGATAGCCGAGTGCAGCCTCAGCGGAAGTGTCCATACCAGCAGGTTGACATGCACACTCATTGCACTGGGATATAAGCACAGCAGAGCAGGGCGTAGACACGGAAAGTGCTGGATGATGTGTGCTGCGGCAAAGACTGGGTCGTGCACTCAAAAACCCATACGAGATAGGCAAGTGGAGACAGAGGGAAGGGCGAACGAGCAATCCAGCCCTGCAAGGAAAAGTAAAGATGAAAGAAAAGGAGCTTGGTTTAGAAATGGGAGAAGGAGACAGAAAATAAGACAAAACTGAGGAGCGTGGTTGGGGAAAGGCCTTCCACAGACACTGCGCTCAAATGAATGAGAAAATCTGCATTGTGAAAAGGGGTGAATAGAAGTTAATCACATTGCATGTCTAAATGAGCAAAATAAACGACGGCCATTTCCATTATCACAGCAAAGAGGTAGTTAAAACAACCACGTAAACGGTCTAAAATCACACATCATGGTACGAGTCAAGAAGAAGTGTTTTTGTCAGACGAGGAAATATCGTCTGTACACTGTAGTTTATTTTCCTGTTTTCTAATGATATAATGTCACGTTTTTGCGGCAATGCTACATTTGACTTCAAAACAGATTGGGAGAGAAATGCTAAAGACTGAAAATTTGAAGGGGGAAAAACCCTGTCAGACCACCTTCTTCATAAGGTAAGCATGGAAACATCAACGTCAAACGGTTCTATGAATATCTTGCTAGTCATAAACATTTTTCTTTTCCATGCGAAAAAAAGTCTTCAACATTAAAAACGTACAGAGCGTGTATGGTTACGATGTGTTTTCGCAAGTATCACATCGCCAAGTCTACGTATTCGTGTAGTTTCCCTAGATGTGTCTTCCCCACTCCTCGGGCTGAATGTTCAAAGTACATCATGCAGACTGGTCTACAAAACTACCTCCTGTATCAATTTTCCATCAACGTCTCAGTTCGCAGTAGAATCACAATAGAAAGTAAAGGTCTTTGGCTGCGGCAGAAATAGAGCATATCCACAAATAATCGCATCTAAGAAGCATATATTAATACTGTCCATTAAGGCACTAAGAAATTAGTTTTTTGAGCAAGCGCAAGCACGGTTACCATTATCACAGAGCACACTGTCGATTTTTCCGACATTTTACTTTCGCTTAATGTTCGTTTGGCTGTGAGAGGGATCTTGCCCTAACTCTGTTCCACGGAAATCAACAAAGGACGACATGGAAGAATTCAGATGGATTCAACAAGTACTGCAGTCAGCTGCTGCCCCTTGGTGCAGACTCTGCTCCCCCGCTACTACCAGCATGGTAATAGCAGCAGCCCTGCGCATGAAAATGCTCTATGATCAACGCTTGTGTATGAATTGTGACACCACAGTAATGCAATATAATGTCCTTGAGTTTTTACCTGCAAGCTGAGTTGCAGTCTTACATAGTGCCCGGGAGGAATGCATTTTCAGAGCGAGTTTAATTGTCCGCGTCCTTGTCTTGTGTCGACAAAAGTCTGAGCTACAACATATATCCTCGATGATGTGCTGATAGAAAGAGTAAGCATACAGTAATGTATTTCAGAATTGTTCGCAACTGTTTCGTCATTGTGGTCCACCAACATAATCTTTCAAGAAAGGATGCTGTCGTCATGAAAAGGGAGGTGAGTGTCAAGTTGCACTTCTATAAACCGATGGATGATGTCACTGTCCCATCACATCTTCAATGCTCGATGTCACAACTTATTCCGACGTTGCATCTTGTGTAAAACATATTTTTGTCATCATCTGGCTTGAGACGGAGAGACAGCATGACAGAGATGCACAACGCTCTGTCAGGGAGCACACAATCTCAGATCAAAACACGACAAGAAGCACACATCTGGAAACCTCCGTTTGCTATGAAGCTTTCGGGCCCACTCCCTGCAGCTCAGTCAAGAGTTGCCCCTGACAAACTACATGGCCAACGGAGAGCGCCAGGACGACACACGGTCACACTGACTTTGTGAGATCACACTTCAGCACATCAGTGTCGAGTCCCGAGTCCCGAATCACACACATTTCAGCTTCAGCTTTGAATACTTCTAGCTTCTGTGGCTTCTCCACTCCTCGTGCTGAATGTACCAAGATAATCATGCAGACAGGCCTACTCAACTACCTTCTGTATCAATTTGCCGTCAAAGCCTTAGTTTGAAGTTCGGATGAGAAGTAAAGGTTTTTGGCTGCAGCAGAGATCAAGCTTGTCCACAACTGTCCCTCAACGTCTAGCTTATGTAGGCATCGCGGTGGTCATGGGCTGGGGTTGGGGTATCGGGCGAGGCTTGCTGCTGAGTCTTGGACGTCTGACGTCGAGCCTGCTTGTCGGGAAGAGGCTCGTAGTGGTCGGGGAGGACCATGGTAGACTCTCTGGATGCCGCGGCAGGGGGGACGGTCGAGTCCCGGGACTGCGGAGTGGTGTCCACGCTGGTTTCTCTGGACAAGTCCGGGGACACAGTCTTCTCCTGCTGCGGGGCTGCCTCTCTCGAGAGTGTGGATAGGAATTTGCCGCCCATGAAGCTACGGGTCACGGTGTAGGTAGCGCGCGGGCCCTCCACTTTTTTCTCCACTTCCGTCTCAGGGGCTTCCTCTTCCTTTTCTTCTCCAGCCTCCTCTGCAGGTACTTGTACCGTCTCTACCACCTGTTCCTCGACTGCCTTCTCGCCTGGAATCTCCTCGGGCGCCTGGTTGGAGTCAGGCTGTCCTGTGGAGGATGCGGGTCGTGGGTTGCTGTCAGGTCCGGTCATGGATCCTGCTACCCCGGAGTCGATGGACGACCTGGCGTTTTCGCCTCTTCTCTGACTGTCGCGCCGTGAGTCGGTGTTTGCCTTGCTGGCTGTTCCCCTCTGCTTGCCCCTGGAACCCGGTCTGTGGTCATCCTGCTTCCCTCTGGAGGCGTCGCTCTTCCTCCTGGCTCCAGCTCCCTTTTTCTCGTCCTCAGCCTTGCCTCGCCCGCTGTTGGATTTCCTCTGGAATAGATAGTTTGGTAGACATTGTAGTGATGTAAATGATGAAAGTCTACAAGTAGACAGATGGCATTTATAAAAGTATGTGCGTGCGTGCGTGCGTGCGTGCGGCGTGCGTGTGTGTGTGTGTGTGTGTGCGTGCGTGTGTGTGTGTGTGTGAGTGTGTATGAGTGTGTATGTGTGTCTGTGTGTGTGTGAGTGTGTCTGTGTGTGTGTGAGTGTGTGTGAGTGTGAGTGTGTCTGTGTGTGTGTGAGTGTGTGTGAGTGTGAGTGTGTCTGTGTATGTGTGTCTGTATGTAGATATTTTTTACAAGAGGCATATCAGTTGCGTTATGATATTAGGGGAAGATCAAAACGGAAGTGCTTTATTGAAACAGTTAATACATGGTCATGCTGAAAGTACTGCTGAACAGATTAAAATCTCAAGCAGAGTAAATCATTGCTGAAGAGCAGGCAAGTTTCAGACCAGGTAGGAGCATCACCGAACATATCTTCAATCTGAGAGTCCTGTGTGAGAAATATCTACAACACCAACGAGATCTGTACCATATCTGCATATACTTTAAGAAAGCATTTGACAGAGTCTGGCATGCTGCGCTGTGGGCCACAATGAGAAGCTACAATATCAGCTCCAAGATCATCAAAGTCGTCGAACTTCTCTATGACAGAGCGACCAGCGCAGTCCTCTTCAATGGTACCACAGGGGAATGGTTCAGAACAACGGTCGGAGTCAGACAGGGATGTCTACTCTCCCACACACTTTTCAACCTCTTCCTCGAAAGGATAATGACTGATGCCCTAGCAGACCACGAAGGATCAATCAGCATCTGTGGCAGAAAGATCACAAACGTACGTTTTGCTGATGACATTGATGGATTAGCAGGAAGTGAAGAGCAGCTGACTAGTCTTGTCGAGTACCTGGACAAGAACTCACAGGCATAAGGCATGGAGATTAGCGCCGAGAAGACCAAAGTGATGACGAACAACCCTCGGGGCTTCAAAATGGAAATCAAAGTATAGAGACCAAAACTGGAAGCTGTAAACAACTTCAAATACCTGGGATCTATCGTGACTGATGAAGGGTCCAAACCAAAGATACGCTCCCGGATAGCACAAACAACAGCAGCATTGGCAAAGTTGAAACCAATATGGCGCGACAGAAATATCACTCTCGCGTCGGAGATGGCAAGCGTGCGCAAGCTCATGCGCACGCTTGCCATCTCCGTATTCTTGTACGCATGCGAGTCCTGGACAGTCACATCTGAACTACAGAGACGGATACAAGCCCTGGAAATGAGATGCTACCGCAAGATTCTGAACATCTCATATGAAGACCATGTCACGAATGAGGAAGTCAACAACAGGAACAGGAGAGCATTTGGACAGTACGAAGACCTGCTCTCAATCGTGAAAAGCAGAAAGCTGAAGTGGTACCGTCACGTGTCAAGAGGCAGTGGGCTGGCCAAGACCATCCTGCAAGGTACCGTACCAGGTGGGAGAAGGAGAGGCAGGCAGAGAAAGAGGTGGGAAGACAACATCAAAGAGTGGACAGGCTTGACCTTTGCTGACTCACAGCGAGTCACAAAGGATAGAGATCGATGGAGAAAGATTGTCCGAAAGTCATCAGTGATGCCTCAACAACCCATCTCAGGGTTAAGAGACTGAACTGAACTGAAAACATGGTAGATATCGATAGAATTAGAGGATTGATATATCTTAACATATCGAAGAACAATGAAATATCTTTCTGTTATTATCTACAAAATTATCAAATAGAGTCAGATTAATTGAACAACACTTTAGAAGGTAATCATCAAAGCTCAAGGATGTTTAGCATCGAAGTATCTACAAGTCGGATTGACAAAGCAAAGCATTCAACTGTCAAATGCATTCTACACAGCAGTATGAAACGAAGCAGTGTTGTCATTTTTCATAGTACATATATGAAGGATAATAAATCAAATCACCTCTTCTACATAATAACGAAATATAATAGAGATATTTTTTCAGTCAGGACTCTTCAACAAGAGTCACCCGACAGGGAAGACTATACTTACACGGACATCTTTGGAGCGCTTGTCTCCCTTGCCCTTGCTGGCGGTCTTGGCAGGGGGCGCCACCTTCACGGGCTCCGGCTGCTCTGTCCACAGTCCGGGGATGAAGCCAGTGTCAATCGACAGGCGTTTTTCAACCACCTCCTGTACCTGCTGCTTCGGCGGCTCGACCTGTTCAGACGCAACTTCAGGCATCTCTGTCGACTGCGGAGCACTTTCAGTGTGTGGCTCGACTTCTTTCTGAGCAGATTCTTCTGCAGTATCTTCCTCCTTGTCGATGTTTTCCTCTTCAGGCGCAGATTCTTCAACCTGTTCCTGGTTCTCTTGAACGACCACCTCAGAGATGTCTTGTTGCTGAAGTTCTTCCCCTTGTTCAGCGTCGTCGTCGTTGTCGCCGACGTCAGCCTCAGCAAAGTCCGACGATTCGCTTCCTTCCTCCCTTTCGGAGTTGTCGTCCTTGAGTCTGGAGGCGGAGCGACTGTGGGGCGGCGTGGTATGGGACTCCGTCATGAATGTGTTTCCGTTTGACAAAGTTCCGGCTGCAGGCTCCTTGACGTCAGTCTCCTCTTCGGTGTCCGCCTCGCCAGCGCACTGCAAGAGGAAGGGGATGCTCGCAATGGAGCTAAGGCTTTTCCATGCTAGTTTGAGGGTAAGACCAATAGAGAGACGGCGAAAACAAAAGAGGCAAGAAGAAGTTGTATTTGATGTAAGCGGACACGCTACTGATGGTGGGTATTATTTTACTGTCGAGTATATAATATGCATACGACATCTGCAAAACAGATGCATACGTATACATTTTCCTTATATATACGGCATTGTACAAAAAATAACTGATTTCCTCAATGAGCAGGTTTTATCTGGAATGTGCATGAATAAATAAATACTATTGTGGTTGAAATATTTCATTTAGTCCATTTTCGTAATTAAGCCTTGTTTTCTCATGCACTGTCTGCAACTTTATCAGTTCAACACAGCACATCAGACTCTATCACTAACCTGTTCAGCATCATCCATGTAGTCCTCATCGTGCTCGTCATAGTCGAAGTCCTGTGCTTCCGCCTCGTCGTCTGCCACAGATCTGGAGTGCAGGGAGGCGGGGGAGGGGGTCTCCACCTCTCTCCTGCGGGGCGCCGGTAGGACGCCCCTGCGTGCCGTGGCCGAGGAGGACTGTCTTGGGGGGTGGGGATGGTCCCTCCATTCCGCCGCCGACTTAGCCCGCTCCCTTCCCGAGTGTTCGCTCCAGTCTTCCCTCTCGTGCTCCGTCTCCCAGATGGTGGCTACCTGGCCTTGGGAAAAGAGCCGGGATCTGCGGGGGGTCGTAGAAGACCCTCGGGAACCAAACCTGGTTGTCCCGCCCTCGAAGTCCTGGGGGGAGGAGACAACCCTCCTGGGGGTCCCTGTCCCGGACCCCCTGCCCGCGGAAATGGTGTCCCCAGGCTGCGGTGTGCCTGACCCCGCGACTTGGCGAAGGGCGAAGCCGTAGCGGGGCTCCCCGCCCTCACTGAGGGTGTCCCCGGGGCCAAGAACGCTGTGGTCAGGGAGGGACAGGTTGTCCGGCTCGATGTCTCCGGAAGTTGTGGAGGTCATGCTGAGCGTGTCCAGGAAGAGCAGTTTGTCAGGCAGGCGCTCGGGCAGAGTGTAGAGCGAGTCCGAGCCCGCGAAGAAGTTGGGCTCCGCCTTCTGGCTGGACTTGGGCAGCAAGGGAGGCTCAAAGAACACCTTGAAGGCGGGCTCCTCGGCCAGCTTCACCTGCAACGGGAGAGGAAAGGCGTTTGTGGCGAGTCATGTTGCACACTCATATTCTTTGGTGGTAGTTTTTCTTTGCGGCAAAGTTTTGTAAGATGAAGTTGTTTTGGTTAATGATATTGTTATTCAACCAACACCGCCAACGCCGCCACCATCACCACCTTTATCTCCTCCTCCTCCTCCTCCTTCTCCTCCCCCTCCCCCTCCCACTTCCCCTCCCCCTCCCCCTCCTCCCCCTTCCCCCTCCCCCTCCCTCTCCCCCTCCTCCCCCTCCCCCTCCCCCTCCCTCTCCCCCACCCCCTCCCCCTCCTCCCTCTCCCCTCCCCCTCCCCCTCCCCCTCCCCCTCCTCCTCCTCCTCCTCCTCCTCCTCCTCCTCCTCCTCCTCCTCCTCCTCCTCCTCCTCCTCCTCCTTCTCCTCCTCCTTCTTCTTCTCCTCTTCCTTCTCTTCCTCCTCCTCCTCCTCCTCCTCCTCCTCCTCCTCCTCCTCCTCCTCCTCCTCCTCCTCCTCCTCCTCCTCCTCCTCCTCCTTCTTCTTCGCCTCCTCCTCCTTCTTCTTCTTCGCCTCTTTCTCCTTCTTTTTCTTCGCCTCCTCCTTCTTCTTCTTCTTCTTCTTCGCCACTTCCTCCTTCTTCTTCTTCTTCGCCTCTTCCTCCCTCCTCCTCCTCCTCCTCCTCCTCCTCCTCCTCCTCCTACTCCTCCCTCCTCCTCCTCCTCCTCCTCCTCCTCCTCCTCCTCCTCCTCCTCCTCCTCCTCCTCCTCCTCCTCCCTCCTCCTCCTTCTTCGCCTCCTCCCTCCTCCTCCTTCTTCTTCTTCTTCGCCTCCTCCTCCTTCTTCTTCGCCTTCTCCTTCTCCTTCTTCTTCGCCTCCTCCTCCAGCCATTACGATTCTCAGGTGTCCTTATCAAAATGCTTGCTGTCAATAGCTTTGTTCGTACCTTGCGGTAGCTGAGGAAGACAGGAAAGAGAGCCCTGGAGACACTGGAAGTCTGACCTCGGGGTGAGGAGTTCTGTGACCCTCCTGGAGTGCCCAGCCCTGCCACCTGCAGCACAAACCACGAGTAATGAAGTATCCTCAAGAAAAGTACACGTAAAGTTAATGTAATGAGATTTATAACATGGTTACTGTTCACTTAGATCTGGCCCTAGAAGCGCTCTGCACCACACCTTTGGTTAATGGGGGAAAATACATTATCTTCTTCCGCTGTCAAAATGAAAATCTAAACAGGATGTACATTGTGCTTTCAGCACTTTACAACTTCAGGGTCATTCCCATTCGATAGTGGCTGTTGGCAGCATTATGGTTCAATTGCACTACAGTTTCTCCTCGCTGCAAGGATGCAACTCTGGGTTTCCTGTGGCTGCGACCACTGCAGACTCAAGTCTCAAGCAACCGAAGCGAATGGCATTGTTATGCAGTGTGTTGTCGTGTGTCGGCTGTCTTACAAACGAGTGCACGGGCATCACATTTCATTGATATTTATTGTGTTGGCATGTCCAGTCATGACGTTTTAGTACGTTGAGTATAGCGTAAGGGTGGGGATTATCGTTACCTCCCTTCATAGCTGGAACACTTGTTGCTTGGCTTTCGGGGCCTGATCCAGTAGTTCAGTCAGGGGCGGCCCCTAGCGGCACAAATTGTTATTGATGGGCTCTAAGACAGCTCCAGGTCAATAAGAATGCGACCAAGATTATTAATGTGCACTGCATCACACTGTATTTGATCAGTTAATGTGTATTGTTGATGAGGTGTGATGTGTCTCCTTTTAAGCATCGAATTTCCTTGTGTTCATGTGTTGGACCAATGTCGTACTGCGTTGAAGTGTATTGCGTTGTATCGATGTCCTAGTTGTTGAGGGTCTGATACGTACCAGCTTGTTGTTGAGGGAGCGGATGTTGGTGAAGTAGAGCGGGGTGGACGGATTTCCGCAGGCACTACGCGCCCTGGAGGCAGTGCCCTGGAGTCGACCCAGCATGAACATCCTCCTCAGGCTGTCCTCCCTCACCTCGTCTCGCGACTCCTCCTGGAGATTGCCAGAACAAACACTGTGTCAGAGAGTGAAGAAACGGATGGACAAAAGAACACAGGAATGACTACAAGCATTAATCAATGATACCACATACGAGCAAACGAAATGATGGTAGAACGAGCAAACGAACGAATCAATGGGTATTTAAGTCAATGAGAACAGACCGACAAATGAATGAAAGGATAGGTGAATGAATGATTGACTGAATGAATGACAGAAAGATTGCAAGAAATGAATGAACACATAACACTTATCATTTTAACTTCTTGATGAGAAACAAACTGCTCCTTGTGCTTCAGGAAGCTAAACGGGGTCAGAATCATAGAAAATATAATTTGCTGAAGGTGAGAGATCGTCAAAAGAATAATTTTCATCGGCATATCTACACGAATAAATGGCAGTACGCAATCTGCACACCCTGACTGAACTAAAGGAAATTGTCGCTCCGAAGCATGATATGTGACCGTAATAAGCAAATATGTTCCAGCCACACATGAAATAAGCCATCACGTTCATTCGACACTGTCACGTGACTATGGAAAGAATCGAGCTGCACAAATCTACAGGAAAGGCAGAAGACAACCCGGGATGGAGTTACCTTCTCTTTCTGTAGCTCTCCCTCGTGGCGGAGGCGGCGAAGGTAGGGCAGGAAGGGGCGGGCAATCTCACCACGGGCTATCTTGTCCTGAATTTCTCGCGCCTTCAGCTCGGGGTACAGGCGCTGTACCAACGCTGTCGACGTCAGATTCTCGTTGGTAATCTACATTGAAAAACAAAATTCGCGAAACAATCAGGAGCGCATGGTGACTGTGCTCTCCATTTCTGACACTGCTTTGCTATTTACTAAGGAGGCCGGCATTGGCTGTTACGTTTGTATGTTTTCAGAAGGGGCAATTGAGAAACGTCTTTCTGAACTAGAGGATAATGTCTCAATAGTTAGTGCCACATGTTTCAGCGGCTAAATATGCGACGAAAACAAAAACAAAAGAACTTAATCTACTATGATGTAGGAAGAGGAATGTGTGATTTCACCCTGCCCAGATCAAGCATTGCCTACCCAAGGCGAATTGGTACATCTCAAGCATTGCCTACCCAAAGCGAATTGGTACATCTCAAGCATTGCCTACCCAAAGCGAATTGGTACATCTCAAGCATTGCCTACCCAAAGCGAATTGGTACATCTCAAGCATTGCCTACCCAAAGCGAATTGGTACATCTCAAGCATTGCCTACCCAAAGCGAATTGGTACATCTCAAGCATTGCCTACCCAAAGCGAATTGGTACATCTCAAGCATTGCCTACCCAAAGCGAATTGGTACATCTCTCAAGTGATGCCTACCCAAGGCGAATTGGTACATCTCAAGTATATCCTACGATGAGGAGCTCATGATCAACACAATGGTGTATTTGAAATTACTTTTCAGTTTCGAAATCATGCCCACGGGTAAACATACACAAACTCTCTGTTTCTGTCTCACTCCGTCTCTCTTTGTCTCTGTTGTTATCTGTCTGTCTGTCTATCTATTTGTCCGTCTGTCTGTACGTCCGTCCGTCCCTTTGTCTGTCTCTGCCTGTCTGTTTGTCTGTTTGACTGTCTGTCTCTACCTGTCGGTGTGTCTGTGTCTGTGTGTCTCTCTGTCTGTGTGTCTGTCTGTGTGTCTGTGTGTGAGTCTGTGTCTGTCTGTCTGTCTGTCTGTCTGTCTGTCTGTCTGCCTGTCTTTCTGTCTGTCTGTCTGTCTGTCTGCCTGCCTGCCTGCCTGCCTGTCTGTCTGTCTGTCTGTCTGTCTGTCTGTCTGTATGTCTGTCTATTCTGTGTGTGTGTGTGTGTGTGTGTGTGTGTGTCTGTCTGTCTGTCTGTCTGTCTGTCTGTCTCTCTGTCTCTCTCCCCCCCTCCCCTAACGTGCGTGTGTTATCAAGAACAATAGGCAATGCGAGAACAAAAGCTGGTCCATGAAGCTCCAGTGACTTCTTAAGTCAGTATACAACAACTACAACTACAACAGCAAGGCAAACACAGCCACATGGACTAATTTATACTCAGTGACCTCTAACCTGCATGCTTCGGAAGTTGGCATCATTGCGATCTCTGCTGAAGATCTGGTCCCTGACCTTGTTGCACTCGCCGCACGTGTTGGAGCCAATCACCTCGCAGCACTGCCGCGCCAACACGCGGTTCAAGGGGGACAACTCCGTCTCATCCCCCAGGTCAGGCGTATTGGGCTTCCATGCAGAGGGAGCGCGTCCAGGCTCGCTGCGCGGACTGAACATGGCCGCGGAGTGGCCCATGGCTGCCTGGAGGAAGAGGAGGAGGAGGAGAGGAAGAAAATATTCTCTGTCGAGCAAGGTACAGGTTGCACTGAAAAGAATGTTAACAGTGCACGTGTTGTGTGCTGTACATAGTTTGAAGACCGAAAAACAGACTTCCATTCTAGCATAGTGGCAAAATTGAACAATGCCGTCCTTCATACAATACAGTTAAAATACTTTTCACGCAAATCTAGAATGCCAAAGTGAGTATACTGTGTAAGTGAGTATAGCACGAATCAGGTCTGCAGGTATGTACATGTATATGCAGCACACCGTACTCGCTTGTTCCTGAGTGATACCGTTTCGCTGGGAACTACAGGGACAGGGTTATCTTGAGCTGGTTTCTTTAATCCAAAAGAGATGGTAGAGCAAAAAGACACCTAAAGGAAAATTGCAAAGTTTGGGGTGTTTTTGGTATGACATATGATGATATTTTCACAATGCAACAGCATGCTTGAAAATATCGACAACGGCAAAATAAGGGGTATATTAAACACTTTTCATTAACTGACATCGACATTACGACACAAAATCACGTGACCTTCTCCTCTTGCTAAGTGCTCTGAGCGAGCTCACATATTGTCCTCAAAGTTTCCCTTCTTTGCTAAGTGCTCTGAGCGAGCTCACATATTGTCCTCAAAGTTTCCCTTCTTTGCTAAGTGCTCTGAGCGAGCTCACATATTGTCCTCAAAGTTTCCCTTCTTTGCTAAGTGCTCTGAGCGAGCCCACATATTGTCCTCAAAGTTTCCCTTCTTTGCTAAGTGCTCTGTGCGAGCTCACATATTGTCCTCAAAGTTTCCCTTCTTTGCTAAGTGCTCTGAGCGAGCCCACATATTGTCCTCAAAGTTTCCCTTCTTTGCTAAGTGCTCTGAGCGAGCTCACATATTGACCTCAAAGTTTCCCTTCTTTGCTAAGTGCTCTGAGCGAGCTCACATATTGTCCTCAAAGTTTCCCTTCTTTGCTAAGTGCTCTGAGCGAGCCCACATATTGTCCTCAAAGTTTCCCTTCTTTGCTAAGTGCTCTGTGCGAGCTCATATATTGTCCTCAAAGTTTCCCTTCTTTGCTAAGTGCTCTGAGAGAGCCCACATATTGTCCT
>JAWQFJ010022563.1:0-17500 GCA_034096865.1 Theodoxus fluviatilis | reverse complement strand
ACGTATATAAGTGTGATGACCCACTGCAAGGGCGAGACTTGAAAAACATGTTATTACATAAATTAACGACAAGTGACGACAGGGGCGAGGGTGGGGGTGGAGATAGGGTGTCTGCATAGCTACAAGCAGGTGTGTTTTAGTGCGCGGTGCGTGTGTGTATGTGTGTGTGGGTGCGTGTGTGTGCGTATGTGTGTGTATGTGTGTGTATGTGTGTGTGCGTGCGTGTGTGTGTGCGTGCGTGCGTGCGTGTGTGTGTGTGTGCGTGTGTGTGTGTGTGCGTGTGTGTGTATGTGTGTATGTGTGTATATGTGTGTGTGTGCGTGTGTGTGTGTATGTGTGTATGTGTGTGTGTGAGTGTGTGTATATGTGTGTGAATGTGTGAGTGAATGTGTGTGTATGTGTGTGTGTGTGTGTATGTGTGTGTGTGTGTGTGTGTGTGTGTAACATATCTCACAGAATGTACTCCACTTGTTTTTTCTTTTACTGTCGCATCCTCTCCTTTTGACTCACGACATTGAGTTCATTTTCGTTCAGAAAATAGTAAAGTTGGAAGCTGTGATATGCAGACAAAGAAACGACAAGAAAACGTAAAGAGAACTGTCTGAGAAATGTGTTGTTTTTTTAAGTAAAAAGAAGCAAATTGAATAAGGAGGAGGAGGAGAAGGAGAAGGAGGAGGAGGAGGAGGAGGAGGAGGAGGAGGAGGAGGAGGAGGAGGAGGAGGAGGAGGAGGAGGAGGAGGAGGAGGAGGAGGAGGAGGAGGAGGTGGTGGAAGAGGAGGAGGTGGAAGAGGAGGAGGAAGAGGAGAAGGAGGTGGAAGAGGAGAAGGAAGTGGAAGAGGAGAAGGAGGTGGAAGAGGAGGAGGAGAAGGAGGTGGAAGAGGAGAAGGAGGTGGAAGAGGAGAAGGAGGTGAAAAAGGAAGAGGAGAAGGAGGTAGAAGAGGAGAAGGAGGTGGAAGAGGAGAAGGAGGTGGAAGAGGAGAAGGAGGTGGAAGAGGAGAAGGAGGAGGAGGAGGAAGTGCAGGAGGAGACGTCGAATCTCGGAATCACAGTCATCAAATACATCAATTACTGTTGAAAAGAAACCAATAAAATTTCCACAACTACATAACAGAATTGCATCATAAACCAAAAAGAAAGGTTTCGATAAGAAAAAAGGGAAAGTATGGCACATAATACAATCAAGAGAAAAACGAGTTTACATCGACAATGACTCTCAGAACCACACTCATAAAATACGTCAGTAACTATTTCATAAAAAGTACAAATACATAACAGAACTGCATTGCAAACCAAAAAAAGGGAAACCGCCATGAGCAACACGGAAAAATGAAACCAAGGCAACCAAAGGAAAACAAATGTTTGCTTCGTTTCCCACGACAGGACAGCAAACGCGACAACGCAGCCGACCTGTACGAACGACGGTGACTGGACAGGACGACAATTTCTTCTGTCATCTTTTCTCTCGACCCAAACAACATTTTCTTATGGGAAAAATATATCTTCGCTCTCACCGTCACTCAGGTAACACGTTGAAACGCCTTTGAGTTGTAGACCATTTATCGGAACTTAGATACTGTACGAATATCTCCCGAGCAAGTTAACTTGTCTCCTGTCCTGCTGTGAACAGGACACTCTCTGCGAGAACCCTCATTCTTATTACTGCGGTTGGGGAAATTTTTGACTCTGTTTTGATAATCAGAAATTGATTCCCCCCCCCCAATCACGTTTCTGAAATTCATGCACAGGGACAAATAAAACCAGTTGACATCAACCCCACTTTGAAATCACGTACTGCGAAGTCAAACACGTCAATTTTTCCATTAAATACGCATAATTCTCAAAACAAACTGCGATAGTTAATTTCACGCTGAATTCGTCTTCGTGGAAATGAGGACATTATGGAATGCGTGCTTCATATTACCAACGGCTTCATTACAATGACCTGAAAGTAGACTCCCATTCATACTTCAACTATTTGAAAAAGAAAATGACTCCAGGACATTCTTGAATCACGCCGCGTGCGATTAAGTGGCTGCCCTTTTTCTGGGGCGGGTTGAGCTGTAAATCAAGCCCTCAGTCCTGAGCTCGCGTCTCGGTGTGAAACTGACGACTTCCAGACCAGCCGTAACTGTCTGCCACTCTATTACACTTCATGAGTAACGACCAACGGTTAAAAAAAGTCCGAAGCAATTTGAAAATAAATGAGCTTGTTCATTTCCATGTAACTCTACTTTCTCTCCTCTATACCTCCTCTTCTCTCTCTCTCTCTCTCACTCACACACACACACACACGCACGCACGCACGCACGCACACACACACACACACACACACACACACACACACTCACTCACTCTCAAATAAAACGTTCACTCGAGGATGACATTATTTCGTACGACTTTGATGCTACAACTACGTTTTCATGGTCTTCAGATCAGTACCGTGAGATTACCACGAATCACACACATGACAATATGCCAACATTTGGTTATTGAATAACCACTCTTTTTAAAACTCGCAATCCGTTGAATATCTCAATAAACAAAAACTCACGTCTATAATATTAATAGTTTTAAAGTACCATCTCACAAGCAAAAGACATCATGCATTACGGTGCATGCAAGACAAATGCAACACTATGAAGACGTGATCACGTTACCTTTGCAGAAGTAGTGTTTGTCGGTCTTGGAAGATAGTTTCCTTCGCAGAGTAGTACAGTTAGTCCCGAGTCCCAAGCTGTCTACTCCCATCGACGTACTCTTGCAATCCAACCTCTCTCCTTACGTATATAGCGACAGGCG
The DNA here is from genome assembly GCA_034096865.1 of Theodoxus fluviatilis. Taxonomy (NCBI): domain Eukaryota; kingdom Metazoa; phylum Mollusca; class Gastropoda; order Cycloneritida; family Neritidae; genus Theodoxus; species Theodoxus fluviatilis. The sequence continues at coordinate 14,701 of JAWQFJ010022563.1, read as the reverse complement.
CTCCTTTACGGTCCATGTGCGAATGTTTAGTGACAGATACCAGCTTCGAAGACTACACTTTTTCTGTGGCAGTCCTCCACGAACCATGTATCAGACATGGAATTCACGCAGTTGGACAGAACTTGTCAAGGCAGGGTGGACCGGTAAACACGCTGCAGAAAAGTTGTCTGTCTGCTCGTGACACATTCTCAGTCCATTGTTGTATGTCCACTGGTGAGATACATCCTGCCCTTCCCTGATCACAGCGTGCTCGAACAGACATTGATTATGCCCAGTACCACAGGGGTGGGGTGGGGGGTGGGGTGGAGGGTGGGGTGGGGGGTGGAATCACTGGTTGGCTCAGAACTACAGGGCTCCCAGAAACAGCAGTCTTTGTTTTTTATATCGATCTATCTGCCGCTCAGTGGGAATCTCTCCATGCCCCAATCAGGGTGGGGTAGGAGCACGCTGCCACTCGAGTCATGCTTTGTGCGGGTACGTCTACCCGTACTTGAGTCAGCCCGGTGAAATATGACACAGACGCTACCCGGGATGGCCCGACGCACTTGGGTCACCGCATGGTGGAAGATAGGGTGGATATAGGCCGACTTCGTTCCACTCTGCCTTCAGTCAGGCTCACTGGCGTCGATACATGGGGTCAGGGAGCTATCGGTTTACGCAGCCTGCATTCCCTCATACTTGATCGAACTCACACGTAAGTGGACTTGAGCTTAAAGGATAACTTTATCGAACGTTCTGGAATGATGAAAGATGCGTAGCCTGAGCTCTGCCTTCAAGAAAGCTGAGGAAGTTGGGTGGTGATGGTGATGGCGGTGGTGATGGCAGTAGTGGTGGTGGTAATGGTGGTGGTGGTGGTGGTGGTGGTGGTGGTGAGGATGGCGGAAGTGGTGGTGGTAATGGTGGTGGTGGTGGTGGTGGTGGTGGTGGTGATGGGGGTTGTAGTGGTGGTAGTAATTGTGATGATGGTAGATGTAGCGGTGGCTGTTGTGGTGGTGGTACTTGTGGTAATGGTGGTGGTGGTTGTGGTGATGGTGGTGGTGATGGTGGTGGTTGTGGTGGTGGCGGTGGTAGTGGCAGTGAAGGCGGCGGGGGCAGAGTTGGTGGTGGTGGCGGTGGTGGTAGTAGTGATGGTGGTGATGTTGGTGGTAGCGGTGGTAGTGGTGGTGGAGGCGCGGCGACAGAGTTGGTGGTGGTGGCGGTTGTGGTAGTGGTTGGGGTAGTGGTGGTGGTGGTAGCGGTGGTAGTGGCGGCAGAAATGGTGCTGGTGGTGGTGGTGGTGGTTGTGGTGGTGGTGGGGCAGTAGCGGTGGTAGTGGCAGTGGCGGCGGCATAGATAGTAGTGGTGGTGGTGGTGATGGTGATGGTGGTGGTGGTGGTGGTGGTGGTGGTGGTGGGGCAGTAGCGGTGGTAGTGGCAGTGGCGGCGGCATAGATAGTAGTGGTGGTGATGGTGGTGGTGATGGTGATGGTGATGGTGGTGGTAACAATGGTGAGTGAGAAGAAAGGCGGGGTGAGGGCTGGAGAAAACACTGGGGGTTGGGAGGGAGTGGAATGGAATGGAGAAGGGAAGGATACCAACGGAAAAATAGAGTAGAAAGAAGTATTAACCCTAACATCATTAAACGGCCGACAACAAATCTGTCAGCTGCTGTGACTCTGCTGATCACTGAAGCATGTCCTCCAGCAAGCTTGCAGCCACAAGTCCGAGAGGCTCTGCAGAATTTGTTTTGTTGTGGCGAGTGTGCAACCCAGGACTCAGTGGGGGGTCTGGTGCGACTAGGGGGCTGTTGTACAACCTTCAGCTCGCAATTAATTCATCTGCCTTACCTTACAACGGAAAATGATGGGTTGCTCACATGCAATTGTTTCTTTCCTTCGTCGCGTTATCATTCTGTCACTCCCCGAAACACATGTGCGCGCGCACACACACATACATACACACACACACACACTAATACACACATACGCGCACGCACGCACACACACACACGCACGCACGCACACACGCACGCACGTAAGCACAAACACACACACACGCGCGCGCGCGCGCACATCACCTATCAACACACGCGCGCGCGCTCATAAGCACACACTCAAACATGCACATGCACACAAACAGGCACATGCACACAAACACACACACATACACGCATGCACATACGCTCTCACGAACACACGCACGCATGCACATGCACACACACACACACACACACAAACACACAAACGCACGCGCGCGCACACGCACACATTAAAACACAGTCCCTTCCAAATACAGGTGCTTTCGAATGCTTTTGTCCCCCTCCCCCTTATCTACTACAGAAAAAGACAATTATTATTTTACAACCACCATTATCCGAACCATCATCTCGGCTTTCAGAGCCAGCGACATTTTCGTAGAAACCAATACCAAAGCTTACCCCACCCACTCCACCACTACCACTGGTCACTCCACCACTACCACTGGTCACTCCACCACTACCACTGGTCACTCCACCACTACCACTGGTCACTCCACCACTACCACTGGTCACTCCACCACTACCACTGGCCACTCCACAACTACCACTGGCCACTCCACCACTACCACTGGTCACTCCACCACTACCACTGGTCACTCCACCACTACCACTAGTCACTCAATCACTACCACTGGCCACTCCATCACTACCACTGGCCACTCCATCACTACCACTAGCCACACCACCACTACCACTAGCCACTCCACCACTACCACTGGCCACTTCACCACTACCACTAGCCACTCCACCACTACCACTGGCCACTTCACCACTACCACTAGCCACTCCACCACTACCACTGGCCACTCCATCACTACCACTAGCCACACCACCACTACCACTGGTCACTCCACCACTACCACTGGCCACTCCATCACTACCACTAGCCACTCCACCACTACCACTGGTCACTCCACCACTACCACTGGCCACTCCACCACTACCACTAGCCACTCCACCACTACCACTGGCCACTTCACCACTACCACTAGCCACTCCACCACTACCACTAGCCACTCCACCACTACCACTGGTCACTCCACCACTACCACTGGCCACTCCACACTACCACTGGCCACTCCATCACTACCACTGGCCACTTCACCACTACCACTAGCCACTCCACCACTACCACTGGCCACTCCACCACTACCACTAGCCACTCCACCACTACCACTAGCCACTCCACCACTACCACTGGTCACTCCACCACTACCACTGGCCACTCCACACTACCACTGGCCACTCCATCACTACCACTGGCCACTTCACCACTACCACTAGCCACACCACCACTACCACTAGCCACTCCACCACTACCACTGGTCACTCCACCACTACCACTGGCCACCCCACCACTACCACTGGCCACTCCACACTACCACTGGCCACTCCATCACTACCACTAGCCACTCCATCACTACCACTGGCCACTCCACACTACCACTGGCCACTCCATCACTACCACTAGCCACTCCACCACTACCACCACGCATTCCACCACTACCACTAGCCACTCCACACTACCACTGGCCACTCCACCACTACCACTGGCCACTCCATCACTACCACTGGCCACTCCACACTACCACTAGCCACTTCACCACTACCACTGGCCACTCCACCACTACCACTGGCCACCCCACCACTACCACTGGCCACTCCACACTACCACTGGCCACCCCACCACTACCACTGGCCACTCCATCACTACCACTGGCCACTCCACCACTACCACTGGCCACCCCACCACTACCACTGGCCACTCCACACTACCACTGGCCACCCCACCACTACCACTGGCCACTCCATCACTACCACTGGCCACTCCATCACTACCACTGGCCACTTCACCACTACCACTAGCCACACCACCACTACCACTGGCCACCCCACCACTACCACTGGCCACTCCACACTACCACTGGCCACTCCATCACTACCACTGGCCACTTCACCACTACCACTAGCCACACCACCACTACCACTAGCCACACCACCACTACCACTAGCCACACCATCACTACCACTAGCCACTCCATCACTACCACTAGCCACTTCACCACTACCACTAGCCACACCACCACTACCACTAGCCACACCACCACTACCACTAGCCACACCATCACTACCACTAGCCACTCCATCACTACCAATGGCCACTCCATCACTACCACTGGCCACTTCACCACTACCAGTGGCCACTCGACCACTACCACTAGCCACTCCACCACTACCACTGGCCACTCCACCACTACCACTGGCCACTCCACACTACCACTGGCCACTCCACCACTACCACCACGCATTCCACCACTACCACTAGCCACTCCACACTACCACTGGCCACTCCATCACTACCACTGGCCACTTCACCACTACCACTAGCCACTCCACCACTACCACTGGTCACTCCACCACTACCACTAGTCACTCCATCACTACCACTGGCCACTCCATCACTACCACTGGCCACTTCACCACTACCACTAGCCACTCCACCACTACCACTGGTCACTCCACCACTACCACTAGTCACTCCACCACTACCACTGGCCACTCCATCACTACCACTGGCCACTCCACCACTACCAGTGGCCACTCGACCACTACCACTAGCCACTCCACCACTACCACTGGCCACTCCATCACTACCACTGGCCACTCCACACTACCACTGGTCACTCCATCACTACCACTGGTCACTTCACCACTACCACTAGCCACTTCACCACTACCAGTGGCCACTCGACCACTACCACTGGCCACTCCACCACTACCACTGGCCACTCCATCACTACCACTGGCCACTCCATCACTACCACTGGCCACTCCACCACTACCACTGGTCACTCCACACTACCACTGGTCACTCCATCACTACCACTGGTCACTTCACCACTACCACTAGCCACTTCACCACTACCACTAGCCACTCCACCACTACCACTAGCCACTCCACCACTACCACCACGCATTCCACCACTACCACTAGCCACTCCACCACTACCACTAGCCACTCCATCACTACCACTAGCCACTCCACCACTACCACTGGCAACTCCACCACTACCACTAGCCACTCCACCACTACCACTGGCCACTCCACACTACCACTGGCCACTCCACACTACCACTGGTCACTCCATCACTACCACTAGCCACTTCACCACTACCAGTGGCCACTCGACCACTACCACTAGCCACTCCACCACTACCACTAGCCACTCCACCACTACCAGTGGCCACTCGACCACTACCACTAGCCACTCCACCACTACCACTGGCCACTCCATCACTACTACTGGCCACTCCACACTACCACTAGCCACTTCACCACTACCACTAGCCACACCACCACTACCACTGGCCACTCCACACTACCACTGGCCACTCCACACTACCACTGGCCACTCCATCACTACCACTGGCCACTCCACCACTACCACTAGCCACACCACCACTACCACTGGCCACTCCACCACTACCACTGGCCACTCCACCACTACCACTGGTCACTCCACCACTACCACTGGCCACTCCATCACTACCACTGGTCACTCCACCACTACCACTGGCCACTCCACCACTACCACTGGCCATTCCATCACTACCACTGGCCACTTCACCACTACCAGTGGCCACTCCATCACTACCACTGGTCACTCCACCACTACCACTGGCCACCCCACCACTACCACTGGCCACTCCATCACTACCACTGGCCACTTCACCACTACCAGTGGCCACTCGACCACTATCACTGGCCACTCCACCACTACCACTGGCCACTCCATCACTACCACTGGCCACTTCACCACTACCACTGGCCACTCCACCACTACCACTAGCCACACCACCACTACCACTAGCCACTCCACCACTACCACTGGTCACTCCACCACTACCACTGGCCACCCCACCACTACCACTAGCCACACCACCACTCCGTCTAGACACACCACCACTACCACTGGCCACTCCACACTACCACTGGCCACTCCATCACTACCACTGGCCACTCCACCACTACCACTGGCCACCCCACCACTACCACTAGCCACACCACCACTCCGTCTAGACACACCACCACTACCACTGGCCACTCCACCACTACCACTGGCCACTCCACCACTACCACTGGCCACTCCACACTACCACTGGCCACTCCACACTACCGATGGCCACTCCATCACTACCACTGGCCACTCCACCACTACCACTGGCCACCCCACCACTACCACTAGCCACACCACCACTCCGTCTAGACACACCACCACTACCACTGGCCACTCCACCACTACCACTGGCCACTCCATCACTACCACTGGCCACTCCACACTACCACTGGCCACTCCACACTACCACTGGCCACTCCATCACTACCACTGGCCACTCCACCACTACCACTGGCCACTCCACCACTACCACTGGTCACTCCACCACTACCACTGGCCACTCCACCACTACCACCACGCATTCCACCACTACCACTAGTCACTCCATCACTACCACTAGTCACTCCATCACTACCACTGGCCACTCCACCACTACCACTGGCCACTCCACCACTACCACTGGTCACTCCATCACTACCACTGGCCACTCCACCACTACCACTGGCCACTCCACCACTACCACTGGCCACTCCATCACTACCACTGGCCACTCCATCACTACCACTGGCCACTCCATCACTACCACTGGCCACTCCACCACTACCACTGGCCACTCCACCACTACCACTGGCCACTCCACCACTACCACTGGCCACTCCACCACTACCACTAGTCACTCCATCACTACCACTGGCCACTCCACCACTACCACTGGCCACTCCATCACTACCACTGGCCACTCCATCACTACCACTAGTCACTCCACCACTACCACTGGCCACTCCACCACTACCACTAGTCACTCCATCACTACCACTAGTCACTCCATCACTACCACTGGCCACTCCACCACTACCACTAGTCACTCCACCACTACCACTAGTCACTCCACCACTACCACTGGCCACTCCACCACTACCACTAGTCACTCCATCACTACCACTAGTCACTCCATCACTACCACTGGCCACTCCATCACTACCACTGGCCACTCCATCACTACCACTGGCCACTCCATCACTACCACTGGTCACTCCACCACTACCACTAGTCACTCCACCACTACCACTGGCCACTCCATCACTACCACTAGTCACTCCATCACTACCACTGGCCACTCCATCACTACCACTGGCCACTCCATCACTACCACTGGCCACTCCATCACTACCACTGGCCACTCCATCACTACCACTGGTCACTCCACCACTACCACTAGTCACTCCACCACTACCACTAGCCACTCCATCACTACCACCACGCATTCCACCACTACCACTGGCCACTCCACTACTACCACTGGCCACTCCACCACTACCACTAGTCACTCCACCACTACCACTGGTCACTCCATCACTACCACTGGCCACTCCATCACTACCACTAGTCACTCCATCACTACCACTGGCCACTCCACCACTACCACTGGCCACTCCACCACTACCACTGGTCACTCCACCACTACCACTGGCCACTCCACCACTACCAGTGGCCACTCGACCACTACCACTAGTCACTCCACCACTACCACTGGCCACTCCACCACTACCACTGGCCACTCCACCACTACCACTGGCCACTCCACCACTACCACTGGCCACTCCACCACTACCACCACGCATTCCACCACTACCACTAGTCACTCCATCACTACCACTGGCCACTCCATCACTACCACTAGTCACTCCATCACTACCACTGGCCACTCCACCACTACCACTAGCCACTCCATCACTACCACTAGCCACACCACACTACCACTGGCCACTCCACACTACCACTGGCCACTCCACCACTACCACTAGTCACTCCACCACTACCACTAGCCACTCCATCACTACCACTAGCCACTCCACACTACCACTGGCCACTCCACCACTACCACTAGTCACTCCACCACTACCACTAGCCACTCCACCACTACCACTAGTCACTCCATCACTACCACTGGCCACTCCATCACTACCACTAGCCACTCCACCACTACCACTGGCCACTCCATCACTACCACTAGCCACTCCACACTACCACTGGCCACTCCATCACTACCACTGGCCACTCCACACTACCACTGGCCACTCCACCACTACCACTGGTCACTCCATCACTACCACTGGCCACTCCACACTACCACTGGTCACTCCACCACTACCACTGGTCACTCCATCACTACCACTAGCCACTCCACACTACCACTGGCCACTCCACCACTACCACTGGTCACTCCATCACTACCACTGGCCACTCCACCACTACCACTGGTCACTCCATCACTACCACTAGCCACTTCACCACTACCACTAGCCACACCACCACTACCACTAGCCACTCCACCACTACCACTGGTCACTCCACCACTACCACTGGCCACCCCACCACTACCACTAGCCACACCACCACTCCGTCTAGACACACCACCACTACCACTGGCCACTCCACACTACCACTGGTCACTCCACCACTACCACTGGCCACTCCACCACTACCACTGGCCACTCCACCACTACCACTGGCCACTCCACCACTACCACTGGCCACTCCACCACTACCACTGGCCACTCCACCACTACCACTGGTCACTCCACCACTACCACTGGCCACTCCACCACTACCACCACGCATTCCACCACTACCACTAGCCACTCCACCACTACCACTGGCCACTCCACCACTACCACTGGCCACTCCACCACTACCACTAGCCACTCCACACTACCACTGGTCACTCCACCACTACCACTGGCCACTCCACCACTACCACTGGCCACTCCACCACTACCACTGGCCACTCCACCACTACCACTGGCCACTCCACCACTACCACTGGCCACTCCACCACTACCACTAGCCACTCCACACTACCACTGGCCACTCCACCACTACCACTAGCCACTCCACACTACCACTGGCCACTCCACACTACCACTGGCCACTCCACACTACCACTGGTCACTCCACCACTACCACTGGCCACTCCATCACTATGACTAGCCACTCCACCACTACCACCACACATTCCACCACTACCACTAGCCACTCCACCACTACCACTGGCCACTCCACCACTACCACTGGCCACTCCACCACTACCACTGGCCACTCCATCACTACCACTGGTCACTCCATCACTACCACTGGTCACTCCACCACTACCACTGGCCACTCCACCACTACCACTGGCCACTCCACCACTACCACTGGCCACTCCATCACTACCACTGGCCACTCCACCACTACCACCACACATTCCACCACTACCACTAGCCACTCCACCACTACCACTGGCCACTCCATCACTACCACTAGCCACTCCACCACTACCACTAGCCACACCACCACTCTCTCTAGACACACCACCACTTCCCCTGGCCACTCCACCACTACCACTGGCCACTCCACCACTACCACTGGCCACTCGACCACTATCACTAGCCACTCCACCACTACCACTAGCCACTCCACACTACCACTAGTTACTCCACCACTACCAATCGAAACTCCTGAGCCTGCTACATCACAGCAGAAATGAAGCAGAGTGCCACGGAACACAGGGTTAAGCTCTCCTTCCCGGTCCACGGCACAAGACACAGGAGTGGATTAATGTTGCAGAGCCGCGTCTCACGCGAGAACACAGATATGGCGTGACTGCCAATCTGTACACTGGCTGCATTGAGCCGAGTCGTCGTTCCGAGATCTCGTCCACTGCCAGTGTGCATATCGGCTGCATAAACATGTAGGCTGCATACACATGTAGGCTGCATACACATGTAGGCTGCATACACATGTAGGCTGCATAAACATGTAGGCTGCATACACATGTAGGCTGCATACACATGTAGGCTGCATACACATGTAGGCTGCATACACATGTAGGCTGCATACACATGTAGGCTGCATACACATGTAGGCTGCAAACACATGTAGGCTGCATACACATGTATATTGCAAACCTCGCCATCCAGCAGTTGCTTGCCTTGGTGACAAAGCATGAAAAGAAAATACGCGCATTTGCATGTCCAGCGTTTGTTTAGCGTAAACAGTCCTGAAAGATCGATAAGAGACCGAATGACAGCGAGCTAAAATGAGTACGGGTTTGAAAACTGAGCGTAGTTAATGTGCTGGATCAAAATGAAGATTTACTCTCTTACATTCGCGCCTAAAGCGATGAAAGTGTATGGCACAATGGACAGTGGATAACTAAGTGCCTTGGCAAACTAGTGATCTTCATAGTGTATGCTCACGAACAACCATGAAATAAAGAGCACAGGCATTTTCTTCTCGTTTGCTTGTCAGTCTACCGGGCTGTACGTCACCATCATACTTGTTCGCAAACACCAAAATTGTTTCATTGGAAATTATCAGCTCATCAAAACTCTGTATTCTTTAGACGTAAACACGTCAGTACACAGTACACAGTAATTTATTGCGCCAAGTGACATCATTTAGAAAACGAGCACGAGGAAAACTAAGTGATGAAGGCTAAAAGAAACAAAACAAAAAGCCAAACACACGCATCGCTTACACACCCTAACACGCCATTTATGCAAAAAAACATGGACATTTCCCGATGTACCTCACTCACGACACACACGAAGCTGCACACAGACAAGAGATAAGACAGCACCTGAAACCAAAAGGGTTAACTGGTAAATGGGGCAATATACAATGAACAGTTAAAGTTACTATTTAAGAACTGTTGACAAAAGAGGAACAAACTAAGATGATACACCCCCCCCCCCCTTTTAAGTGGCAATAAATAATACATATGAACAGAGACAAGACCCCTAAGACGTACCCCCCCACCCCACCCCCCACCCCACCCCCCGTCACCACACAAAAGAATACAATAGAACAATACAAAAACAACGTCACCACAATTTACGAAAGCACGCAGCTCTCTTGATAGCATTTCAGCATTCAGTGAAAAAATAACGAGTATGAAGGGCCACATAGCTGTGTGAGTCTGCAGTTGGAGTTCAGATTACATGAACGAGGATGTTAAAAAGTCCACAACTCAGTCTTGCTTATATTTTAAAAAAATCACAAGCATTCTTCACTCAGAAATTATCATCCAGATGTCTCCCAAGTTTAACTCTTAGAAATCCTCGCAATCTAATCACAAAGGTGGTTGTTCGACCAGCGCCATGACTTTTGCAGTAGGCGGACATCTTCGTATCTGAGGGCGCTCTTTCGACTCGAGTGTCTTCTCCTTTCAAGTAAACAGAGCTACGCCAGACAGTGCCTGTGTCAACATAGTCACCAGAGAGTTCCCGATCTTAATGATTAGAATACAAGCACTCCATTGACGTGTGAGCTACCGGAATCTCTCCAATGTCCTTCGCTTAAGTACGGGGACATAGCTCGTATCTTCCAGACGGGGAGGGGCCGCTATTGCGGGGGGCCGCTATTGCGGGGGGCCGCAATTGCGGGGGGCCGCTATTGCGGGGAGCTGCTATTGCGGGATTTTTTTGGGTCAAAAGTTCTTAAGGCCATGTTGATTCCTTTGTCCTAAAACGCAAAAAAAAAAAACATAAAATGTTTGTTACTAGCGCTGAAATGGTCGTTGTCAACCACATTCGGGGACAGAATACTCCGAGTACTCTGTCCCCGGGGACAGAGTACTCGGTCTTTGAAATCTCGTCCTTACAGTCACGTGACAGGCTGCCGCTGCGGCCGATCGGCGATTAGAGTAAAAGTGTCCGAGAGAAACCCATTCTCCCCTACCAGCACTGTAACATGCGTGTCCTTTATGCGTCCTTTACGGACCATGCATGCCTTCCTGTAGACCGGCACTGTATTCAAATAGTTCAACAAATCTTGTCCCATTCGAACGTCGACCGCCATTTTGATAGGTAAACTGCCTGTTGTTGGCAGTCTCGTTCTCGTTCAAATGCCGAGATTTGAAAGACCGAGTACTCTGTCCCCGTGGACAGAGTACTCCGAGTACTCTATCCCCGAATGTGGTTGACAACGACCATTTCAGCGTTACTAGCGGGTGAAGCTTTATATTCTAACTCCATCCCACATTTGACTCTCAACGGGTGGTCCCTACGCCCTAACTCCAGGGCCCGACGCTGATGTTTGACACAAACGTGACAAAAAGTAACGCGTCCGGGTTTAGGTGAAACTCCCCGGACAGGCTAAGTCAGTCAGGCGGGGTGGCGGGTGCGGCCTAGGCTGAGCGCTATCGGTAAATCCCGATCAAGAAATTTTGGGGGAAATGTTTTCAAAAAAAGTAACAAAGATGTAATGTTTTTTTTTGGCGTTTTAGGACAAAAGAATCAAAATGGCCATAAGAACTTTTGACCCCAAAAAATCCCGCAATAGCGGCCCCCCGCAATAGCGGCCCTCCGCAATAGAGAGCCGACCCCCTGCCAGACACTCCAAGACTGATATGGACTGGGGCGAGAGAGGGACGAGAGAAGAGGGGGTACATTGAGAGTGCCAGTGTTTGTTGGGAGCCTTTGTTATCTTGGGTCAGCTGGTTAGCAAAGTCGTCAAGAGTACGACTATATGCTCCGATGTCTTTATTTGAGTTCGGAGGTGGGTAGGTTTCTGGTTCACAGAGATATATGGTACGCCAAAAATGTCTTGGAGAAAAACGCATGGTACTTTATTTTTTTTTTAATAGCAGTGAACATAACTTTAATTCAAGAAAACGGCAAATTTACAATGCATACTTCAATGTCGATGCACGATTCGATGTAACACACAGCAAAAGAAGGTCATCAAGATACAGCCACGGTGCGTTAGACTCGACTACGCTCCACAGAAACAGGAAATTAGTTGTACTTAATTGGTGCCTGCATGCATTTTAGGTTAGAAGGGGCAACAGTGCATGTATCTTCGTAAAAACAGCGGTAAGTAAGGTGAAAAAGCTGTGCTTTAAATTTCCCGTTGACTCGAAATAACAAATGAGGAATGAATGTAATGTTGCGTCCTATCATCCTTTGTGCGTATGTAAGCGTTTCTTTTTTCCTCCTCCTCCTCCTCCTCCTCCTCCTCCTCCTCCTCCTCCTCCTCCTCCTCCTCCTCCTCCTCCTCCTCCTCCTCCTCCTCCTCCTCCTCCTCCTCCTCCTCCTCCTCCTCCTCCTCCTACTCTTCTTCCTCCTACCTTCCTCCTCCTCCTCCTCCTCCTCCTCCTCCTCCTCCTCCTCCTCCTCCTCCTCCTCCTCCTCCTCCTCCTCCTCCTCCTCCTCCTCCTTCTTCTCCTCCTCCTTCGTCATCGTCGTCATCTCTCCAAGGCAGAGGAAGACACTAAGCCGTACGGTCCTGTGGAGATGGGCACGCATGTAGCTTCAGAGACCGATGTCCGAAGCGCACAGGCAGATGGAACATGGAGCGCCAGTGTTCAGGGCAAGGGTACAGCAGACGCAGCTCTGTGCCTTCGCTCTCTGGCGACGGCAAGGCGTTGACAGTGATCTGCCTCAAGGTTGGCAGCGGCTGTTCTCGTTCAGGCGTGCTTGTGGCATGACATGTTGACAATTGTCAAAGACAAGAATCTCGGGAGCCAGCTTAGTTAGGTTGGCCATGTCATTGGCATGGATGAGTCCAGGGTTCTCAAGCAGCTGTTCTTTCTAAAACTCGTCCTGGATAACCCAACCAGGGACGACAAAGAAAGAGGTACAAGGACAACTTCACGTCTAACCTCAAGTGGGCAGTTCTTAATCCTCGCGAGCTTGCGGCTACTGCCTCCTACCAGACTGCCTGGCGAGCCCTATGTAAGACCACTGACGACAAAAGTTACTGGAGCTAGCCAGGGTGATAGAGCAAGTCTCAATTCACTATTCAGCTTTGGTGAATGGCAAGGGGAGAGGCAGCGGATCTATTTTTACCCCAACACACAGGAGTTGATGACGAATGTAAACCTTCTGGTGCATCTACATCGTAACAAGCGCGTGGTAAGTTTCTGTAAATCGCTGGATGGCTTGCCAGCAGATCTTTAGCCTACTAGCTACGGTGGGCATCTGGGTGGCTGGAAAATGTGAATAAGCACATATACTATCCAGAGCGACAGGGAAATATTCAATTAGGCAGGCAGGGAGTCGAGCAAAAATGCAGACAAGCGAGGAGGTGGGCAGGTAGGCAGGCGGGAAGGGAACGAGCTTTCCAAGGGCATTATGCCCTTTAACACACACACGTAGATTGGCAACCGACTGATTGGGCATTCAGCCAGGAAGCAAGCCATCCAGCTGAACAAGCTTGGCGGCAGATCTCCATGCATGGATGCACGACTGGAAATAATATGAAAGGAGCAAGCAAACGAACGAACGAGCGAACAAGCAAACGAACGAACGAGCGAACGAGCAAACGACAGGCAGACAGACGCACACAGACACACACACACACGCACACACACACACACACACACACACACACACACACACACACACACACACACACACACACACACACACACAAAAAGACACACACACACACACACACACAGACACACAGACACAGAAACACACAGACACACACACACACACACACCACGACACACAGACACACACACACACACACAGACACACACACCCAGAAACACACACACAGACACACACACACAC
>JAWQFJ010022562.1:52500-69008 GCA_034096865.1 Theodoxus fluviatilis | reverse complement strand
ACTTCACCCCCTGTCACTTCTCCCCTTGTCACTTGTCCCCCTGTCACTTCACCCCCTGTCACTTCTCCCCCTGTCACTTCACCCCCTGTCACTTCACCCCCTGTCACTTCACCCCCTGTCACTTCTCCCCCTGTCACTTCACCCCCGTCACTTCTCCCCCAATCACTTTACCTCTGGTTACTTCTCCCCCTGTCACTTCTCCCCCTGTCACTTTCCCCCTGTCACTTCACCCCCTGTCACTTTCCCTCTGTCACTTCACCCCCTGTCACTTCACCCCCTGTCACTTTCCCTCTGGTCATTTCACCCCCTGTCACTTCACCCCCTGTCACTTCTCCCCCTGTCACTTCACCCCCAGTCACTTCACCCCCTGTCACTTCACCCCTGTCACTTCTCCCCCAGTCACTTCTCCCCCTGTCACTTCAACCCCTGTCACTTCTCTATCAGTCACTTCTCCCCCTGTCACTTCTCCCCCTGTCACTTCACCCCCTGTCACTTCTCCCCCTGTCACTTCTCCCCTGTCACTTCTCCCCCTGTCACTTTCCCTCTGGTCACTTCACCCCCTGTCACTTCACCCCCTGTCACTTCTCCCCCTGTCACTTCACCCCCTGTCACATCATCCCCTGTCACTTCACCCCCTGTCACATCTCCCGCAATCACTGTACCTCTGGTTGCTTCTCACCCTGCCGCTTCTCACCTTGTCACTTCTCCCCCTGTCATCCCCCACCCCCCACCCCCCCAAATTCCTTTCTACCCCGGTCACTTCTCCCCCTGTCTTGTCTCCCTGGTCACTTCTACCTCTGTCATTTGTCCCTATTTCGTCATCGTAAATGTCTTTCCCGGACATTCCCTCTTCTCTCACTTCATGCCCATCCCCACTCCTCCCTCCCTCCCTCCCTCCCTCCCTCCCTCCCTCCCTCCCTCCCTCCCTCCCTCCCTCCCTCCCTCCCTCCCTCCCTCCCTCCCTCCCTCCCTCCCTCCCTCCTTCCCTCCCTCCCTTCCCCCTCAGCCCCTCCCCCCCTCCCCTTCCCCCCCACTCCCTCACTCCCTCTACCCTAGTCCTGCCAGACTCCCATCTCACTGCTGATCTGGCTTTTTGCAATCTCCAACTCCATCTTCCTCCGAATGAGATTCACATGGTTCATTCGAACTCACACGATTCTCGACCATTTGCACGAGGGAAGTGCAGATGGCGAGTAGAGATGGCGTAGGAGAGATTACAAAAACAGTTTGGTGACCAGAGAGCAAAAGAATGCAGTTCGAGCATCTATTAGTGGGTGTAAATTCGCGAAATAAAGAAATCGTTTTTATCGTTATATTTATATGCTGAGAATACTATCGATGTGCGTTTTTCGGTGCTAATTGAATGACTCAAGAGTTGAACATGAGTAACTGCATTTCTCATGATCAGTAAAACAAAAGCAACCTTGCAGTGATACTCTCATTGGGGAGGGGATGGGGATGGTGTGGGGGAGAGATGGGGGAGGCAGGACGGAGACAAACTGTTCGGAATGCAAATGTCAGGGGATGTAATTACCTCGGTATAACAATTGCTATGGGATCGAAAAGCCTCTGGAAGTAAAGACCGAGCAAGAGGCGCCCTGGCGCTGCATAAAGGTTCCTTCGACAGACAGTCTTCATGGAATGGGCGTCGAAAGCATGTGTCTTTTCTGTTGTACCTCAGTGAACGAGGTGAGAGACTTGATAGTTCCTCCTTCAAGCCTGGCAGGAAAGCACTTCTCTATCCGAAGAGACTGCCTTAAAATCTGACTTATTTCCGTCACATCGTCGTTGTCTTCATTGATAGTTTTGCAAATATTATTTTAATAAAGACTTGCGGTGCTGCACTACCATTTTTGCTGGAATAACATCCTCAAAGGGTAATATTGTGTCAGTGTTATATGTCCAGCTCTTAGATGGGATTCTAACCCCGTTTAATTAAAGCGGAAGTCACCCAGACATCTACTCTCAGTCATTAGGGATGTCGACTTACTGATGCCTTTGGGCCAGTTTGTATGGGAATGCACACCAGGGGAATCGATATTCTTTGCTGATTGCCTTACACATATCGCCTACGGAAGTTGATGAAATATTCATACCGGCCTTGATCGATGGAAAGGAACCAAAAGTCAACGTATTGTTCTATGGAAACTCTCTCTCTCTCTATCTCTCTCTCTCTCTCTTTCTCTCTCTCTCTCTCTCTCTCTCTCTCTCTCTCTCTCTCTCTCTCTCTCTCTCTCTCTCTCTCTCTCCCTCCCTCCCTCCCCTTTCTCCCTCCCCTTTCTCCCTCCCTCTCTCCTCCGTCGCCTATGAAAGGAGAAAATTGGACCAAATTGGGCATGCCATTGGTGTACAGAGGGTATCCACTGAGAGGTGAAGCAGCAACTGATCAATCCTGTCTGAGCCAGTGCTTAGACCTTGGCAGCGGGAATAATAGTAAGACCGCATGTCGGCCCAAGGAGAGATCGTGTCCAGGCTGTTGCAGTGTTAGCCCAGGGACGGCAGGCATAAACCTCCTATTTGTGCAGGGATGCACAATTGATTGAACAGCTGGTATTCGTCTCGTAGGGAGAGAGGCCTTTGATGGAAAGCCAGTCACCCACCCGAGAGACACAGAGAGGCAATTACCAGAGCTCCTATACAAAACTGGGTCAGACGGGGCCTCAGGGACGTGGGTGTTTAGCCCTTAGTTCTGGACTGACTGACTGACTGACTGTTGCTTTCGGCTCTATAGGACGGACGTCCTCCAGAAGAGCATGGTGTCTCCATAACTCCATGTCGTTGAAGGGGGAGATCGCAGCGAATTGCAGCCAGAACTTTCTCCTGGACAGGGGAGACTGGCGCATGGGAGAATGAGCTGCTGCGCGTTGACTCAATGAAAGAAAGAAAATCGTATCGTCTGCCAGTCAGTGCTAGATGTCCTCAAGTACAGGACACAACACCGAAGGAGGTGTCGTGCTCAGATGAATAAATTAAAAACATATCCTGCAATGTTGGACAGAATTAAGGAACACGAAACATTACGTGGTGTCTCTCACTATATTGAGTTTGCTGGTGAGGCAGTAGTCCTCAGGAGAAGCCCTAGGAAAACCATATATTGATCCCCAAATCACTGTGAATGGCCAGAGACTGGGTGCAGTAGACAAGTTCACCTATTTTGGTAGCACACTGACCCGCAGCACTCTCAACGATGATGAAATCGACATGAAGTTGCAAAAGCCAGTGCAGCCTTCGGCGGTCTACATGCCATTGTCAGGAGCAGGAGGGGCATCAGACTCCAGACAAAGCTGAAGGTTTACCAGACAATTGTCCTGCCCTTACTGCTGTATGCGTGCGAAACGTGGACAGTATACCAGCGCCACGCCAAGAAACTAAACCATTTCCACACCACCTGTCTCAGAAGACTCCTGGCCATCAAATGGCAAGACAAGATTCCAGACACTGAAGTCATCGCCCGCACAGTTCTGCCCAGCATCCACACCATCTTAATGCAGGCACAACTGAGATGGGCAGGCCATGTAGCTCGCATGCCAGATCACCGGTTGCCAAAGAGGCTCTTCTGCGGTGAGCTGCAAACAGGGCAAACGCTCCCAGGAAGGACAAAGGCAGCGCTTCAAGGACTCCCTAAAGTCTCCTTTGAAGGTCTTTAATATTAACCAGGACACCTTGGAGCAGACTGCTCAAGACAGACTCACTGACGCTCCTTTGTCTACCAGGGCTCCCTGACATGTGAGGCAAATAGGACTGCTGCAGCCGAGCAGATGAGGCTGCCAGGAAAGCCCGAGCCAGTAAACCACAACTGCCGGCCGCCATCTCCTGTTCCCACTGCCAGCGAGCTTTCTGTGCAAGGATTGGCCTCATCAGCCATCTGTGCACACACCGACCTGCTGCCACTCCCCTGCCCCAGGATGACTGAGTGGTCGTCGTCGATCCCGACGGACAAGAAAGCCAGCAGTCCTCAATAGAGTGACTGGCTATTCCGTCTTCTGATTAGTGTATTGAACTCTTCAGTAGGGACGAGCAGTTTGTGACCTCATTCTTAGCTAGGCTGTACTGATGCCAAAGAAGTGACCATGGCTAACTGGGTACTTCTTAATTGTTCATCACTCTTGGTTTGAGATTAGTGAAATGCAACGGCAAGGAGTGATGAGTTTCCAACATCTAGATGAACGTTTGCTGCCGAAACTTGACATGCGATGGGCAATACGAAATGTAAAACCCCAGAACTTAGCTCTCACATAGCACTGTTTGTGAACAAGTGTTAATCGTTTCTATCTGCGTGTGTGTGACGTCCAGCTCTGAGGTGAAATATTAGACACCTCGAATTTTTCTCACTATTTCAAGTTTATCCTATCAGATATATTGCACTGTCCAAATTGTATCAATATATTCAACAAGACAGTGATGTCATTCTACCAGAATGCAATAATTCTATAAGTATAAAATGATTATGGTATGAATTCATACAAATACATAACCTTGAATGAGATAACACAAAAGCTTAATCCTAAAATACCTTTTGTCATATTTCAACCCACTTAACGTGTTTACGTATGCTAAATATCCTAAACCTTATTGACTGTCAACAACAACAGCAACAACAACAACAAAACACACACACTCACACACACACACACACACACACACACACACACACACACATACACACACACACACAAGAGCGCGCGCTCAAGGGATAACTACAACCCATTCACAAAGGGCATAACGTTGTTCCAGCCGTAGCAAACAAGACTGCAGAGCTGCCTAAGGAGAACTAGGTCGGGGCTGTAACGTTGAATAAGGATACAGCCACTAGAAGACAGCCGAGAGGATTGGTGCATTCAGGACAGCTGTACTGCATATCGCAATGAAAAAAGGACTCACATTTAAAGGCTTTGTTCAATGGCAAAGGATGGCCTGCTAAATACTGAATGGATAATAGTCACTCCACTGCATTATAAAAGGCACCTGAGATGTTTGAAATGTGGAAACTTCCATATTCCAGCGGAAAATCCCATATTCAAAGGATGAATTTCTCATTGTGACTGCGTCATTTAGCACGATTTTAGTTTTTAACCTGCGTATCGATTTCAAAGTTATCATATTGCTTTTTAAAAAGTGCAAGCTCAAAAATCAAAATAAATATCGTATAAATGACATTCGCTCATTTTAGTCAAATAAAATGTGAAACTGCTCAGTATAAAATGGATTTGACCAAAGGTATTACATATCTTGGGTGTGGTCTAATTTTTTATTTCCCCACAGCTGTATATAACCTCGTAACATTACATTTGAAAGTTGGTTAGTAGCGTTCACTTTTTCGACTTTTTAAAAATATGCTCTTTCAATGCTCATTTTTTTTAATCATTAAAAGCACGGCTCACTAAGGAACGAACCTATCCTTGAAGCACTGGCCACTTTAGAGAATCGCTGACTTGCAGAATTCACTGACGCCACGACGAAAATTATGTCTGCGCAGCACTGTTCAAGAGACGCTAGAGCATCCTACATCAATCAGATCCGCCCCTTCGATCCATCGTCTAGACAGCGGAGGCCGCGGCTTCCACTGGTGCTTGCGCAGACTTAAGTGTCGCCAAATGTCCAGAGAGAATCTCCTTGGTGAGTGGAGTTGTTGGCCTTTGTGTCTGGCTTTGGTCGCCTTGCACTGAGCGGCAGGTGGATCTTCTCACCGCCAGGGTACAGTCCCCTGTAAAGTGCGAACACCGCCAAAATGACTGCATTCGCTATTTGGGACAGTGCATCTTGAAACCAGTTAGTGAATAATAAAGAATGTTACGAGACGGGGCTCTTGATCTCTCACTTAAGAGAGATTGTCTAGGGGTTTATCTTGCCGTCTTGTAACATCCACTTTCTTTCCATGCAATCAAGGGGTGAACGAGACTACACAGAGAAGATAAGTAGGTGGAATTTGACTTTAAAAACTTTAATAATATGGAAGTAATAATGATAATTCTTAATATAATTAATTCAAAGTATTATGTCATACCATGTTTAGCCAGCCAACCTTTCAATGGTTAC
This sequence comes from Theodoxus fluviatilis, assembly GCA_034096865.1. NCBI lineage: Eukaryota > Metazoa > Mollusca > Gastropoda > Cycloneritida > Neritidae > Theodoxus > Theodoxus fluviatilis. The sequence continues at coordinate 62,972 of JAWQFJ010022562.1, read as the reverse complement.
ACTTATCTGTGAGCGTTCAATTCAGCTGATCACTGATGAGCGTAGAGCTCTTTCAACAGGGTTGTAGATGGATGAACATGTAGGGCCAGGGGAGATGGGCCTGCCCGGGAATCTTGAATTCTGGTGCTTCCGAAGGGAGGGAAACGTTGAAGTCTCCCCTTCTCATTGAGGCTGTTAGTAGGTCAGGCGTGACGCTGTTCGTGGGTCAGGTATGACGCTGTCTGTGGGGTCAAGCATGACGCTGTCTGTGGGGTCAGGCATGACGCTGTCTGTGAGGTCAGGCACGACGCTGTCTGTGGGGTCAGGCATGACGCTGTCTGTTGGGTCAGGCCAAGCGGTGGCAGCCTGATAACTCTGGTCTTTTGGTGGAGGTGTCGAATCACGCCCATCTGAGTGAACTGGACCCTTGATGGATGGCGTCCAAGGAGTCTGGGGAGGCAGCAGGGCTATGGAAAAGGGGGGGTTTGTGGCGTTCCCCCCTTTCCATCTCTTGTTTGACCTTGGGCGTGTCATATGAAACCGTGGATATCTAAATATAGCGTGGAGAAGATACTTTCATTGGTCGAATAGCGTGGAGAAGATCTATAAATAGCTCTGGAAAACCCAAAGCAAGGGACGCAACTCTGTGTGAGTTGCGTCTGTCCCGCGATCAGCCACAAACTGTCACTGCTCCCGCTATCCGTCCCGTCCCCCCCACCCCCACCCCTATCCCGTCCCCACCCCACCCCCATCCCGTCCCCCACCCCACCCCCCGTGCCGTTCCCCCCACCCCCCGTCTCTCTTCCTCCAAGCCCTTTTCTAGCAGAACGGCAGTCGTGCGTGCCATTGTGCTTCTCCACGCTATATTTAGATATCCACCGTTTCATGACAGGCGCAGTCACAGCAAGTGCACGCCCAAGAGGTAGGGGGTAAGAGAGAGAGAGAAAGAAAGATGGGGGGAGGCTTTATAGTTTTGGATGTCGTCCACTGACCAATCACACTCTTGGCACCATCTGTGCAGAACCACATTAGTGTCTTTGTTCTCTCCACGGACCAATTCTATTCTCGGCACAATCTGTGCAGCAGAATGTTAGCGTCTCTTTGTTCTGTCCAATTCTCACGTTCGGCACCACATTCCAAGGCCTGGCCGGTTTCTGTAAGAGAGAGATTTGAGGCCTGGCTGGCTCTTAAAGTGGACAATGAACTGACTTAAAATTAAAATATCTCGATTCATAACAAGAAGCACACTTACAATTAATAATGACGACGGATCAACATTTTGCTGAGTCATGGCGAAGACTACATGTACATGGTAAGAATTCCGCTTGACACGCTCACAGACAGAATTTGGAAAGCCTTACCGTAGTAAATAATGTATGTGCAAATAGGAATGGCTGGTCTCGCTTTCTTGAGGAAAGATTGAACCATAACATGCGTATTTGTACAGCCGTTGTGGCTGTGTGGTTTATTTACACAAAAATAATGAAAGTGCCTTTAAGTCTCCAACTGCTGAAGCTGACATCGAGGAAAACCCATGCCACTGTGTGCTGTGACCCCACTGTTATTATCAATTGACTGTTGGCGTCTGATTACTCGTATATAAAAAAGAAGAGAGGGGCAAATGCACTTTTCTTCACGAAAAATGGATGGGGATGGGTGGGGATCGGGGGAATTTACAAATGATCTGCTGCTAGAAAATGACACAGTAATTGCATACGTAATAGGTTTCACTGAACTGGACACTCTATTATTGATGGGGGTCGGTTGAGAAAATTAGGCAGGCGGCATGAAAATCAATGTCTGCGGAGAAAGTTGCCTGGAGGCAGCAAGGCAGAATCCAAATTAAATGCGTGCTAATATTTCTCTTGTGTGTTTTTTTGTACTGGGAGATCGCTATCACAGGCGATGGTTTCAATCGTTTTGTTCAAAGGATGTTTGCTACAAGGCCACCGTGGATGAAAGATAACCATGAAAAGGAGACACGTTTGATAGAATCAGAAGAAAGAAGAAATGCTAAATGGAAAAGATTCGATGATGTTTCGCCAAATATCCTTTTTTTAAAATGAAGAACATGTTACGGGAATATTTTATTTCATTCTGCGTACATTCATTTATTTAAAAAGCACACCTCATTTCGTCGCCAAACAGAACTTGGATGAAAAGGTGTTTGGAATAAACAATCCCTTTGAATTCCCGAATTGGATCTAACGTTTCTTCAAGGGAATGAAGTGAAGATTTCTACAACTTTCTTAAGCAGGAGACGAGTTTCGACCTCTGAGCCTGAGCTTGTGCTGCTTCTACATGGGCGTAGGGTTGAGATGCGGTGGATAATGTCTTGCCATGCCATGTTTATGGTTACGTATGTGTCTTTGCATACGTGCTCGTTTGTCTAGCTTCCGTTACTTTGCTTCGTCAGTGGATAGTTCCTCTAGAAGCTATGCATTGTGTCATCTGAAAGAAGCGAATGACTGGGTTAGTTATTGGTTTGTCATGAGGTAAGCCAACACTAACCGTCCAGGCAATATGGGAAACATTGTGTATGCTGATTACTTCAGGGCAGGGGTGGAAATCCCCATATTAGCAGCATCGTTCGATTGATGCATTCCATGCATACAAATTGACCCACGCTGGCTGTGACCGATGGGAGGAGACGCCTTGAAAAATGCATGAGACTTTCAGTCGTGTGCTGGCATGTTGAGATCGTCAGCTTGAATCGAAGCAGTAACCACCGCTCGAAGTTTCTGTTACTGTGGTAAACGTCTAAAATCAAATCGAAACTATTATTGGAGGGGTGTTTTTATGTCAATCCTCCTGGTCAACTTTGTTCGCCATATTCTAGAGAGGACGGAGTTAATATCGTGACTATCGTTCAGTCATACAGTTTTTCCACAACAATTTTAAACTTTTAATCAGGCAACTGAACCATGCATACATACACGTAGTTAGTGTAACCCGTTTATCTTGTAAGTTTACCATCGGCACTGCAACGTACTGGCAAAGGAGATGGCTATGCATGCTAATGACAGAGCAAGACAGCGTGCGGTCAAAAGAAACGTAGCGGCGATAATTGAGGAAAACCACTGAAGCGGGCCTCTGTGACCCAGATTGAGAGGAAGGCTAATCAGGAATCTGCCAGCTAGGACATTTCAGTGCGACTGCAGTCTTCTCGGTGCGGCTTCTGTGCCAGCCTAATAAGCTACACCCGCCCACGTCAAGGCTGGGATTACATTGTCTTTTTTGCCACCACCTTTCCATGTGCTTCCCTCAGTCGGTTTCTCAGTTCTCTACAGAGCGGGTCGACGTCTGCCCGCCACGCGTTGTATAAGCCGAGCGTCCTGGGGCGCTCTGACCTACATCTCATTACTTGTAATGCTTCTTCTGGCAGAGCGCCTCGGCCTACTTGCCATTACCCGTGATGCTTCATCTGGCAGAGCGGCCCGGGACGCTCGCCTTATACAACGCGCGGCAGGTCGGAAGGGTGTGTCAGTTTCACGAAGTTTTGCTAGCGAGTCTCATGCCTTGTGTCCAGTCGGTCATGTCCTACGCTGCTTGTTGTCTGTACTGGGCACTAAGGTGTCTGTCAACATCTGTAAAACGTACTGTCCATTGCTCGGTTTAATTCGCCGCAGAAATTTAAAACTACATGGAAGCTATGAGGATTTTTCCCCATTCCGTGAAAACTATTGAAAGGCGTAGTCAACGACAAGCATCCTCTTTGCCTCTCTTCAACTAGAGTGTGCATAGCTCTTCAACCCTTAGTAAGAATGCTTTGAAGCTGAAATCCGTTCCATTTCGAAGATTTAAGAGAAGGTATCGAAGGGAAAGAGGCGAGTGCATTGGCACTGATGTACTCTGCGGTTGTACAGGGAGTACAAGCAGCCTCTGTTGGTGTTTTCCCTGAGTTTTCCAGCGACATCTCCCGACAGCTGTTCGTCGCTACTGCGAGGGTCTTGACCTTGGTCTGCAGTAATGAGGCAATTGTCAACGCATCGATCTGTCATAACCAGCTCCGCACTTTCTCGATCTTTCGATCTGCTCCTTGTTCCCTCTGTTCTTTGATGAGAAAATTCGCCCAGAAAGGAAATTCGGACCTCTCTACCCTCGGCACCCATGACCAGTCGGAAGCGGAAGCTGGGGGACATTGATCTGACTGAGGTGCTTCTCAGATTGCTGGCCAAGGTGGAAACTGGTCTTCAACGCCCATGGCGATGTCCTCGCTGATTGATTGGGCGTACGCGGCCTGCTGTTGAATTCGATGGAGCCCTCAACGGCCTCCCACTGACGCGGCTCCATCTCCCTTCGATCGCCGTTCCCTGGCGCTGACTAGATAAGCTCCGCGGACACCCGAGGTTGTTGTTGTTTTATCGCCTTGTTGTCTACTCCTCCACCGGAACTGACGATCGTGCACGTATCGTCGATCTTGAACGACAAAAGTTGGGTGGTCGCTTATGAAGGCGCAACGAGAAAAGCTGCGATCGATAAATGTGATAAAGATTTCCTTCACCCTAATCTTGTCCTTCATAAAGTCAAAAGGATGTATAGTGTCATAGTTCACCACTATAAGGAAATATTTCCTTCCTTTGAAAGGATGCCTGTTATCACTGACTTGCGAATGCATTGGTCGTATTTCACGATTGAATCGCCGGAGCGTGCATACGCGTAGATGCGAACCACTTCAGGCCGTCATGGTTTCTGTCATGGTCTGTGTAACACGTTCAGGCCGTCATGGTTTCTGTCATGGTCTGTGTAACACGTTCAGGCCGTCATGGTTTCTGTCATGGTCTGTGTAACACGTTCAGGCCGTCATGGTTTCTGTCATGGTCTGTGTAACACGTTCAGGACGTCATGATTTCTGTCATGGTCTGTGTAACACGTTCAGGCCGTCATGGTTTCTGTCATGGTCTGTGTAACACGTTCAGGCCGTCATGGTTTCTGTCATGGTCTGTGTAACACGTTCAGGCCGTCATGGTTTCTGTCATGGTCTGTGTAACACGTTCAGGACGTCATGATTTCTGTCATGGTCTGTGTAACACGTTCAGGCCGTCATGGTTTCTGTCATGGTCTGTGTAACACGTTCAGGCCGTCATGGTTTCTGTCATGGTCTGTGTAACACGTTCAGGCCGTCATGGTTTCTGTCATGGTCTGTGTAACACGTTCAGGCCGTCATGGTTTCTGTCATGGTCTGTGTAACACGTTCAGGACGTCATGATTTCTGTCATGGTCTGTGTAACACGTTCAGGCCGTCATGGTTTCTGTCATGGTCTGTGTAACACGTTCAGGCCGTCATGGTTTCTGTCATGGTCTGTGTAACACGTTCAGGCCGTCATGGTTTCTGTCATGGTCTGTGTAACACGTTCAGGCCGTCATGATTTCTGTCATGGTCTGTGTAACACGTTCAGGCCGTCATGGTTTCTGTCATGGTCTGTGTAACACGTTCAGGCCGTCATGGTTTCTGTCATGGTCTGTGTAACACGTTCAGGCCGCCATGATTTCTGTCATGGTCTGTGTAACACGTTCAGGCCGTCATGATTTCTGTCATGGTCTGTGTAACACGTTCAGGACGCCATGATTTCTGTCATGGTCTGTGTAACACGTTCAGTGCTTTGTGGCTATGACCAGCTGATGAGAAATGATATTCTGGAAAAACGGCTTGATACACGTGACCTTGCATGAGAAACAGGACTGAAGTCGGCAAAATGTTCTTTGAGCAAACGCGGTAAAAGTAATCAGCCCACTTTGTTACGCAATTGCTCTCGATCTCCTAAACGTTACGTCACCGTTAAAATGTATGTAAGATTTCCTTTATGAATTTGCTTTTTTTTTCCCTGGTGTATGAATAGGTGACAAGCTCAGGCTCAGAGGGCGAAACTCGTCTCCTGCTTAAGAAAGTTGTAGAAATCTTCACTTCATTCCCTTGAAGAAACGTTAGATCCAATTCGGGAATTCAAAGGGATTGTTTATTCCAAACACCTTTTCATCCAAGTTCTGTTTGGCGACGAAATGAGGTGTGCTTTTTAAATAAATGAATGTACGCAGAATGAAATAAAATGTCCCCGTAACATGTTCTTCATTTTAAAAAAAGGATATTTGGCCGAAACATCATCGAATCTTTTCCATTTAGCATTTCTTCTTTCTTCTGATTCTATCAAACGTGTCTCCTTTTCATGGTTATCTTTCATCCACGGTGGCCTTGTAGCAAACATCCTTTGAACAAAATCGATTGAAACCATCGCCTGTGATAGCGATCTCCCAGTACAAAAAATATCTCATGTCGTCATTTTCCCGACTTTCGCCTTCTTTTCGCATGCACTTGTCACATATTTACTGTCGGAAAATGGATGGAAGAACATATCATTCATTCTCTGTCTGTCTGTCTGTCTGTCTGTCTGTCTGTCTGTCTGTCTGTCTGTCTGTCTGTCTGTCTGTCTGTCTGTCTGTCTGTCTGTCTGTCTGTCTGTCTGTCTGTCTGTCTGTCTGTCTGTCTTTCTGTCTGTCTGTCTGTCTGTCTGTCTGTCTCTCTGTCTCTTTCTTTCTCTCTATCTGTCTCTCTCTGTATCTCTGTCTCTCTTTCTTTCTCTCTCTCTGTCTCTCTCTGTATCTCAGTCTCTCTTTCTCTCTCTATCTCTCTTTCAATCTCTCTCTCAATCTCTCTCTATCTCTCTGTCTCTGTCTCACTGTCTCTCTTTGTCTCTCTTTGTCTCTCTTTTTTTTCTCTCTCTCTTTCTCTCTCTCTATGTCTCCCTCTCTCTCTCTCTCTCTCTCTCTCTCTCTCTCTCTCTCTCATTGGAATGGGCCGGAGGCCTAACGACAAGTTTTTCGTTCATTCGCTCGTTCGTTCTGTCTCCTTGTCTCTCTCTCTCTCTTTCTCTCTCTCTCTCTCTCTCTCTCTTTGTCTCTCTCTCTCTCTCACACACACACACACACTCACAATTCCCCGTCTCTTTGTGTGTGTGTGAGTGTGTGTGTGTGTGTGTGTGTGTGAACTGGCTTTGACATGCATGCATGAACGTTGGCAGAGAGGAGAGCATACGGCAACGTACTGCTTGAGGATGGAGGAGGAGGAAATGTAGGTTTCACGTAGTCCAGAGCATTGCGCTCTTCTTGTGGGTCGCCTCTCCTGGCGTCCCAGATCCGCCGTGTCGCTCTCTCTTTGCGTCAAGCTGTCTGTCCGCCGCATCTCCTTCAGGTCTCTCAGACGTGCACCTTCCTGCCTCAATGAGACGTCCACACCTAAGCCTGCCCCCCATTTTCCTCTCTTCCTCCCCTTCCCCCAAAGCTCTAACCTTTTCCGTCTCTCTCCTTTTCTCTCTCTCCTTCTCTCTCCCCTTCTTCCCCTCAACTCGAGTTTCCAATAGCTGAGCACTCTATCTAATTGCTCCATCTCCCATGGATGTCCGCCGGCATCTCTGTCTTCTCCCCAATCAGCCTGTGTCCGCTCCCCCGGGTCCTCCTACCGCTGCTCTCATCTCTCGTGTTCTTCCCGCCATTTTCTCCACCTATGCCTTTACACGCTGGTTTTAGATTTGGGAAATTGTTGCTATAGTAGGGAAAACACTCAATGTTGAAATTATTTGATTATGTCGAACAGTCTGAGAACAATCTTATTGCATTACCATCTTAAGCTTTTAAGAATGAAGAGGTGTAATCTGTAGATGGCTATGCATTGAACTTTTGGTTTCATGGACATGAAATAATGAAGCGACAGAGATAATCGTCACGTGCTTTGGACCATTGCAGAGCCACAATTGCATCCTTGTACCCGTTTGATTCCCCCGATGTTGTCGAGCCACGCTTTGATCGTGGAAAGAGAGAATGTAATTTTGTGTCTGCACATCGTGACTCTTGTCCGTTTATTTGCCTATTTGCCTATTAATCCTTTTTTACATCGTTGTCAGTTGAGAGCCTGCTAGTCTTCATCGACCAGAATGGCTTTGCATCCAAGTACTCTTTGCCTCTCGCCACGCTGGCACCTAGGGCAGCACAAGCACAGAGGAGAACCAAAATAGCCACGTCCCCTGCCGTCTGTGATGGTCTTTTGTGGGAGGTTATGAAAATCTGTTGTGGAAGGGTTTGCTATATCCGTCTGTTTGCCTCTCTCGCCGTTTTCCTCTCACGGCTAAGCAAGCCCAGGGAGTTTCGCAGCCTCGGGCTCTACTGCTGTCTGTTTTTTGCTCATTTACCGAGGTTGTCCAAGCAACGTTATTTGTTTTGTCTCTTGACGCTGCTACTGATTTGTTTGCCTTCCAGCATTCTCTTGTATAGTCTTTGGCTGGGCTTGTGGGGTCCTTTGAAGTGAAGGTGGACTTTGCGAAGGAGCAGGTGCAATGTAAAGGTCGACTCTCCCAGCTTCTAAATTTGGAGGAGGAACTCTGCGCCACGCGCTATACATGTACATGTACATATTGCGTCCATCTCCGAACAGAAAGCTGTGGGTGTGCGTATTGTTTTTTCGCAAAGACGTTGGATTTAGATATGTGGACTACACTTTTTTTGTTCAAAGGCCTTTTCAGAACGCACGATGTTTAGCGTTGTTCTATGCAATATATCCGGGTTGCGCATCTGATAAGGGTGAATGGGCTGAACAATCGGAAAGCGTCCCGAAAACTCGGGAATCAGGGACTCCATCGGATGAAGGGAACATCGAGCGGCCTCACGTTGTACTCTTAGAGGGGATTGTTAATTCACAACGTCGTGTAAGGGAAGGGGGGGAGGGGGGCATACTTCATCGCTTTTGGAATCAACACACTTTGCAAGTGAAGGAAACAATCGGTCACTAAACGGTTAATGAAAGCCGTAACTGCAAATCAGTAAACATTTACGTTTGCAGGAACTCGCTTCCAGTAAGGAGTGACGCAATGCGATAATGGTGTCATACGGTGCTGGAACAACGTAGCTGCTTGAGGAAAGCTATATGATTGTGAGCGGTTGTGCAGTCACTTGTATTGGGTAACTTTATTACCATGAAACACATGGACAGGTTCTTGTACTTTCGCCCCTTTCATCTGTCATCTTCTGCAAGACGGGGGGACTGATGCGTAGGAACGTTCTGATTCGGCGATCCGCTCTGTCAAACACATCTGGACAGGCGCCTCGGGATCTGGAGGAACCGGTCTTGTAGCCTATGTAGTCTTCGTTAGCTTTGCTTCCCTGCAGTGCCTATTGAATTATAAAGACTCAAACACTTGTTAAGTCGAACTCCGAATTGGCGTTGTTTTCGTAGCCACGGTTGTCCTGCTGCATCCAGGCAATTCAGACCTAGGGATTTTATCGACTTGCTGTCGCGTTGTCGGAAGCGATGTTCTGAAAAGAGTTATAGATCGGCTTTAGGGTTGAGATAAGAGTCGATGCCAACTTGAGCAGTTGTGATTATATGTGGCTGGTACGTTTGTATATTTTAAGTCAATATCAATATCTGTTGACAGTAATTCCATGGGGAATGTCCTGTCCTCTTTCTGAGCCATCTTACGTAGCCATGTTTTGCTGACAGGTGGAAATACTCTGCAAGGGAGAAGTTAATGCAACTGACGAGACCTGTGGGTCCGAAGAGATGTCGAGATGAGCAGAGCAGACGTTTTTGCAGTCTGCCACTTACAGATGGCATAGCCTGCTAGTGCGGTAATATTGCATCCATTAACTTCTTTCAAAACATTATCTGTCCCCTATTCATCCTCATTTCCTTTTACTTTCCCCACTCCTCAATACACCCTTGCATACTTCCACTTATTTCGGTCACTTAATGCTTTTACGGTACTTTTTTCTGTGGGGTGGTGGTGGGTGGGTTGTGCGATGATTTGTATGCTTGTTTAATCATCTTTATATGTAGTAAAGACCCCTTTCAAGTATGAGACACATCTACAAATGTGTTTTTCTGGCTGTTGTTTCTTTGATACTTTATGGAGAAAATGTCGTTAAGCAAGCGTTTCGATCCTCTTGCAATGAAAAAAATTGGAGCAACTTTAAAGTGATTATGGCAGGTAAAACGTGTCAGAGTTTGAAGGTGAAAAGTAACGCAGAAGAAAAGTTGCAACAGCTTCACGGAGTCCTGTTATTGACACAACCCTCATGGGTTGGAGATAGGAATAGACCCAACGCGTCTCCCCACACCATTCGTAAAAGGTGTACAGAACAATTAGGGCAATGGAGACTTGACTCGCTCGTACTTCAAACAGCTCAAGTGATTTTGTAGTCAGAAGTCTTACATAGCCTACCAAGAACGAAAATATGTCACTCATTGATTATTTCATTCATTCATCCAGTGTTCATTAAACAATCCACACCGTTCCGTCCCAGAATGATACGCCATGAGAGGTTCTGGTGCTCTCTTACGAGTCAGGACAATCGATTTTTACTAGGGAGTGTTTTGTTTTTAACCCGCTGTACCTGCATAATTTGCATTTGATAAGTCTCCTGAAATTGTTTTACACAGGAGCACAATACATGTGTTTTGATGTTAAACCATATTACTGTCGTAGCTTATCGCAAAAACTGTCGGA
>JAWQFJ010022562.1:37500-42500 GCA_034096865.1 Theodoxus fluviatilis | reverse complement strand
AGACAGACAGACAGATAAAGATGTGAGGACCTCCAGTAAACCTGGAGGGATAAATGTGTATTCTTCAACATTTGGATGATAAAAAGGGATTGCGTCTTCCATTCACGACACGTGTAAGATTCAAGTCTGTCGGTTGTATTGTTGGTGGATTATCTACTCTTACTATTTTAATTATGTTGAACTCCACTTCATCACCAACGTAGCTAGAGTGATTATGAACTGTAGGTGAACAATGATGGCTCAAAGACTGAAGGCACGACAGAGGCTAAAGCACACTGAAGTGGGTCTAGCTCATGCTAATGATGCAGGCCTTGCTTGCGGAGTGCAGGTCGGGTTTCGATAGAGCACGGATTTTTGCATTGGCATCTTTGGGCAAGGTGCTAACACTTGCCTTGATTCAGTCAATGCAGAGGTACATGGGGATACCTATTAAGGCATCGAATTAACACAAAGAACTGACAAACCTGGGATACTGTACTCAAAGGCAAGAAAATGACACTTGAACTTGGTTGTCCTTATGTCTATTCCGCGTGTTCGCTCCTCTGTTCTTATGCCTCTCCCCCGTTGGGTTGGGGGTTTAAAGAAAAGACCCACCGTGTCTGTCTACACGATTCGTGAAAGGCGAATGGCTAAGGAAACCAACTCTATTGATGTTTCGTGATGAATGGCCTGACTGACATAGCATACACAGGCTGATATGCCGTGAAACTCCACATATCCATGAATCATGTCCTTATACATCAATAGACGCGGTGAGTTGTTCCCATGACTAGAGGATAAAGTGTAAAGCCCCCTGAGACAAAGAAATAAATCAGAAGTCGTTCAGCACGACAGCCATGGCAAGAATGAATTATTTTTGTAATACAGTAATATTATCAGAGAATAAGAGGAAGCAATGAAAACACGCAGCTGCGAAAAAGTCTTTGAGATGCAATCATAGAGACCTATCGAGAGGATTCACTGTTATTCCCCTAACGCTGTTAAGTATGGAAGGGTTCACAGAAGGAAATTCGACGCAGGGTGGTGCAGAGCGAGAAGCTGGAAGAAAAGCTGAAGGCGTTGTTTTTTTACAAACTTTCCCTAGCTGTCCGTGTTTTTGCATTACATCTCTAGTGTCCGTGCAAATCCAAGACATGACTCTATATTCATGGACATAACTCGAGAAGAAGAACGAAATCAATTATGGACGAGATGCCATCGGAATCGTCATATGCACGACGTCCACAACTGATAACGAGCTCTTCCAGTCGATTACGCAAACACTTGAGAAACATGGCATTTAAATGTCAAGTGAAGATGACTGGATCTGGTCGCCCACACCAAATACGAATGAGACCAGGCTTTTCCAACAGCAGTTTGCAGCGAGGCAATTGACAAGACAACAAAAAAAAAGACAGCTTGCAAAGTAACATGAGACCCGGCTTCAGATGTGCTTACACTGAATTTATAAATATCTCAGGAACAAACTTATCGACCAAATCGAACCCCCCACCCCCTCCACAAAAAATATTAACCTTTGAATATGTTAAATAGCGGTTGTATCTGGGCAATGGTTACGATTACACATGTCGGTCACCCAAAATTGTTCTTGAGAGGAGAGTGTGTCCGAATCCGCAGTGACGACATTTCCCATGTTCATTCCAAGAGGGACTGGCCAAAGCCAAGAATTAATTCAGCTGCCGTAGAAGTTTTCCCTGTTGCAGCATAAACCAAGGAAGTGACGTCAAGAAGTTGATGTGATATTAATGATATAGTCAATAGTTGGCGACCCTGGATTTTGTGTGTCTGTGTGACACAATGGCGTCTCAGTTTCTGGTACGGTAGAGGCACCAGAGCTAAGTTGATTGGTCTTGTTTACCTCGAAAAAAAACCTTGTTTTGCTCTTCCTACTTCTGGCGCTAATAGGCTGATCAGTATCGATTTTTCTGTTTCAGTCAACTTCGACCACTTCCAGATCTTGAGAGCCATAGGCAAGGGCAGCTTTGGGAAGGTGAGTTGATTTGGACTTCCTTTGACTCCATCACGGCTAAAGTGTTTTTAACGCAGTGCGACATTTATTTGCTAGAGTTTGTTTGTTTGTTTGTTTGTTTGTTGGTGTTTTTTGCCATACTAAAGGAACGGTTGAAAAATATCCTGGCATGCTGTATACTAAAAGATAATGTAGATGCTCTTTATTTCTACTGATCGAGTCGAATCTCCACTCGGACGATTTGGAGCTACGGTTGAAAATAGGCATGGGAAGTATAGGTTTGTCAATGTTGAGACGTTCATCCAGCTGCTCCACAAATCATGTATCCCTATGCTACTGCAGGGAACTCCCCATGTATCCCTATGCTACTGCAGGGAACTCCCCATGTGTTACCCTTAAAGCGTTAACCCTATCCATTGTTAATGGAGACAAGCCCGAAAGTCGCGTGTTTTCGATCACCCTTTTCTCCCTCTCCAATGAACTAAACGTTTTTAGTCTTGTATTCTATGAGAGCTTCTCTTCTAATCCATTAGGATTTGTGGCATTTTATTGGCTAGACTGAAATAGACTCCCAGTGATTGGCTTGAATTGACCAGACCAATGCGTGAATCTTGTGGAGAGCGTTTAAGCATTCTGCTGTCAATTTCTCATGATGCTGGTTATAGCTAATAACGCCTTCAACAGCCTGTGACCCACCAACCTCGAGTCGGATTTTAAAGCGGTTTTCGTGATGTGAACAAGCACTCACAGCACTTTACAAATTAGTCATAACTTAAAATCGACAACAGTGAGATAGGCTAAGACTCGAAATTGGTGACGGGTTGCAAATAATACATTTTTATTCAGAGAAAGAAATGAATCCGTCACGGAGCTTTGTCTTTTCTTTCTTTCTTTTTTGCGTGGAAAGCAGTGACGAGCGAAACCATCAGGATGCACTGAAAAAGTTAACTAGGCGTGTTTTTGACTCACATGCGAAGCAAAAGTGAGTCTATGTACTCACCCGTGTCGTCCGTCCGTCCGTCCAGGCGTAAAAAACTTAAACGTTGGATTTTTCTCGGAGACTATTAAGTCTATCAATACCAAATGTGGCATGATGGTGTATGATGACAAGGCCTCAAAAAACACACATAGTGACTTGACCTTGCTTCAAGATCAAGGTCACAGGGGCCATAAATGTTTTCTAAAAAACAGCCATTTTTCACATTTTCTCAATTTTCTCTGAAGTTTTTGAGATTGGATACCTGACCTATATATGGTATATAGGGCAAAGTAATCCCTATCTTTTGATACCAGTTTGGTTGACCTTGCTTCAAGGTCAAGGTCACAGGAGCTCTTCAAAGTTGGATTGTATACATATTTTGAAGTGACCCTGACCCTGAACTATGGAAGATAACTGTTTCAAACTGAATAATTATGTGGGGCACATGTTATACTTTCATCATGAGACACATTTGGTCACATATCATCAAGGTCAAGGTCACTTTGACCTGTATGAAATGTGACCAAAATGGGGTAGTGAACCACTAAAAGTGACCATATCTCATGGTAGAAAGTGCCAATAATCACCATTGTGCTTCCTATGTCTTGAATTAACAGCTTTGTGTTGCATGACCTTGGATGACCTTGACCTTGGGTCAAGGTCACATGTATTTTGGTAGGAAAATGTGTAAAGCATTTCTTAGTGTATGATGTCATTGGTAGGTTTAGTTGTTTGACCTTGACCTTGAAGGTCACCTGAAGGTCAAGGTCATATAAAGATCAAGGTCAAGCATGTGAGTCGTATGGGCTTTGCCCTTCTTGTTAATTCATGTCTGCATTGTGTGATGATTCAACATCTGTATATGTGTGTGTGTGTGTGTGTGCGTGCGTGCGTGCGTGCATGCATGCGCTTGTGCTTGCGCGCACGCAAGTTGTATATCAGTGTATGTGCAGACGTTTAGACGACTAGCGTTTTGTGAACGTGTGTGTGACCATTGACATCATACCACGTCGTATGTACGCATGGTCTTGCTTTCATCGCTAAGTCACAGGCAAAGTACCTCTGTCCGAAAGTGTCCATGCCTACGTTTGATTGGAAGGCTCCACTCGTCCGTACAGAAAGCCCCTTGTCGACGGAGGGAGCTTTACGTCTATATCTAGATAGTAACGACTTCCGCTAGTCTCGCCTGGCTACTGATCATGACGTTGGTAAGCACGAACTTGGGAACTGTTGAACATAGGGTGAGGGTGAGAGAGAGAGAGAGAGAGAGAGAGAGAGAGAGAGAGAGAGAGAGAGAGAGAGAGAGAGAGAGAGAGAGAGAGAGAGAGAGAGAGCTAAAGAGGCAAATGGACGGATAGATGGATATGTGAGTGGATGGATAGATGGGTAGAAAAATAAAGAGATGGATAGATAGGAAAGCGGGCATGCGGGAAGAGGTCGGGGGTTAAGGAGGGAGGGGAGGGGGTGGGTGGGTGGAGAGAAAGTGACATAGACAGGCTCACAAAATAGCTTAATAATAGAGAGACGGAATTGGAGGAATAAAGAGACTTAACGCCCTCACGAAGGGGCAGTGACAGGCTGTGCTTCAAGTGGACAAGAAATTTACGAACAAAATATACTTGTCACATGCCCACCCGAGTGACTGCCTCTTACAGGTGCGCTGTAGTGTGACTGCCTGTTATGGGTGTGCTGTAGTGTGACAGCCTGTTACAGGTGTGCTGTAGTGTGACAGCATGTTACAGGTGTGCTGTAGTGTGACAGCCTCTTACTGGTGTGCTGTAGTGTGACAGCCTGTTATAGGTGCGCTGTAGTGTGACAGCCTCTTACTGGTGTGCTGTAGTGTGACAGCCTGTTACAGGTGCGCTGTAGTGTGACGGCCTGTTACAGGTGTGCTGTAGTGTGACAGCATGTTACAGGTGTGCTGTAGTGTGACAGCCTGTTACAGGTGTGCTGTAGTGTGACAGCCTGTTACAGGTGTGCTGTAGTGTGACAGCCTCTTACTGGTGTGCTGTAGTGTGACAGCCTGTTACAGGTGCGCTGTAGTGTGACTGC
>JAWQFJ010022562.1:10000-32500 GCA_034096865.1 Theodoxus fluviatilis | reverse complement strand
TTCTCCTGTGTGCGCTTTCACTTGTTCTTTCATAACATTATCTCTTTTCTAGCCGGTTTTTTGCACACACACTTACACACACACACACACACACACACACACACACACACACACACACACTTACGTGTCACTGGAATTTTTTTCTAGAACAGACATTTGTATCACAACAATCATGTTCAAGCTAATGACCATTTTATTCATCATCTGCCTCCCAATGTCGACATTTTCTTAAACTGGGTTGGAGTGGTCGTTGGGGTGGGGAGAGAAATCTAGTGTTCTTGCCCTTCTGTGTTCCAAGTGTTCTCATTAGTGATCTAGGACAACAACCAAGCAAGTGGTTTGCCTTTCTATCCACTCCGGATGCACGCTTTTCTTTACAGCTTGTCACTAATCACAACTCTCGAACTACGTTTTTTCATGTCATCTGGATTTCAAGATGATGGACATGTTGAACCATTATCATTATTCTCTTCTTTCTCGTTAGGACAATCGAATAAATGGTCTGAACTGTGCACACAGACAACGGACTGCCCATGGAAGACTAATGAGGCGCGAGTGCGTCAAGGGCGTTTAATCAAAGCTTGAGTGGGGAAAGGCCTCCAATTACGTCACTCACTGCACAGCCAGGTCCACGTGACGTGAAGAAAATTGCAGAATTGCGACGTCAGTTAGGGCAATAGAATCGTGTATGACGTAGTGTACGACCTTGTGCAACGTTACAGCTGTGCGAAAGATATTGTTTTGTTAATGATGATCACTGTATTGTCGCCATATGTTGAGAGGAGGGGTTATATATTTGTAGTGGTGTGTGTCAAGGTGATATTGCTATGAGATGGGAGGTTGTATTCGTTATGGTGTGACTGACGTCACTGCAGAACGATGAGTTAGTGTTGATTTGTGACTGTGACGTCACTGCAAAATGAAGACTTCGTGTTACGCGTTTGCGACATCACTGCGAGACGACAACTTTTTGTTGACATCACTACAGGACGAAGAGGATCTGTTCGTGGTGGTGGATCTACTGCTGGGAGGAGACCTCCGCTACCACTTGCAGCGTGACGTCAGCTTCCGGGAACCTCACGTGACCCTGTACATCTGCGAAGTGGCCTTGGCCTTGGATTACCTACGTCAACACCACATCTTGCACAGGTGTGTGTCCTCTAGTACATCATCCTCGTTAGCTTTTTTTTCATCCTGATGCAGATTTAGTGTATTGTTCGCATGGTATACAATGAGTTAGTTTGGTCCTCGTCCCCACCCCCCATTACAGCCACCACCACCACCCCACAAGCCCCCACTCATCCTCCACATGCAGACCTCTTGTTAGTGCACTGATTTATCACGTTTTGTTCTTCTTTTTTAATCATCTGTCCTTTCAACTTGTTGTTTTCTTTTTGCTCTGGATCTGTCATTACGTTGCACGTGTTCTTACGTAGTAGTTGTCATTCTTCTTTACATCTATTGTTGTATATCTTCCAACTGATCACTCGCTCTCCATTTTCATGGCATTTCTTTCTTTCTCTTGCCTCTTCTGGCGTTTTTCTGTTTGCAAGTTGCTCTCCAGTTTGCTGAAGGGAGTTTTTTCCCCCTGACGATTGACGATTGGTCCATGGATGGAGATAATATTCTGTATTGATTTTCTTATTTCTCCTTCAACTTGTCATTCTTCCATCTTGAAATACATGTCCCCAACTCGCCATGACATTTAAAAAACCTTTTGCCGTGGTATTTCAGATGTTGTGTTGTTGTTTATTTTTAATATCTACTCCTACATTTAGTTAATAACTTCTGAATTTTTGCTCCGAAATCCTGCTTCGGAAATCTGTCCCCACATACTGCATAGGTGGCAAATCATTTTTGTCAAATGCATGTACGTGGACGTGACCACCATCCCATGATCAGTGTTGCTTGGGCCAGACTGAAGCCTGCAGAACGGCGATGGAGTCGAGAATGAGCAAACAGCGTCACTGCTGAGGTTTCAGCCAGACACCCTCGGAGCAACCTGCCGCCACGTTTGGTCTGCAAACTCATTTTCTTCCGAGCGGATTGAATCAATCCCTGCCGAGACCGCACTGAATGCAGCGGTGATATGCGATTGAGGGCTTGTTTGCCCCCAAGTCTCTGTTAACTTTAGCCTGGCCAAGTGGACAGTGGTCGAGAGCCGCAGTTCTCGCCTTCTTCCTGTGAAGACATTTCAAACATGCCTTCTTTTGGGGGGACATATCTCACGAGGCATTAACGTAGTGAAAGAACATTAACTCGCTTCCCATTATCAGGTTCTAATCGATCCCCAGGAAGTTGTGTTGAAATGGATTTGGTTGAAGTAAATTTCCATCCAATGATATTCCCCAAAATCATGTTCTGCATGAGAAGTGCAAGGGAACTCGTCCTCGCGTTAGTGTCGGCGTGTGGGCGCTGTGCACAGCCGTATACCGCTTTCCCGGTAAATCGGTGTGTATTTATACGCACGCATATGTACGAGTGTATATTAGCTATTTGCGTTTGGGGTAAACGTGCATTTTACGTGTTTCCTTAATTTGGAGACAATGTGTGGAACTGTTGCGACACGATCCCATCATTCCCCATACGTTTTACGCCCTTTTCATGCCCTCTTCAAACCAGACACAACCGTGCATTACTTGTTAAGCCCGATTCCAATATGACGCAAATGGAAAGATATCCAACATTTTTTGCTTTGATTATGATCAGAACGTGTTCATGGATACCCGACAATCACGTGAAGTAAAATACTGTACGTATTTCCTGCTACTACGAATAGTTATTAAGCAGGCTAATTCTTTCTTGGGAGGATAATTCTTAAATCAGTTATGGATCACCCATACTTCGTGCTCTGTAGCGGTGTATAGATTTAGCCGGCCGAAAGGACTGACGACTCGGCCTAACGACCTTGCTTTCCGAATTGACGTTGGAAGGAGAAAATGTGTTTTGTATCGGTCTGGCGTGAGCTGCAATTGCATTGACATTTCATTTCTGGTTCTCCCATTCCCCATCAAGCAAACACTTTACGTGGAATTCTGTCTGCAGTCGGTGATGCTGCATGCATCTTCCCGCTTCAAAGGTTCCCGACCGCGTCTGGCTCGGCAGCCAGACTTTGATTGCCGCTCCCAATGTTTGCGTGATGTGCAGCCAGAGAGAGACTGGCAATAAACCTTTGGCAGCCTGCTCTGTTACCCCAGAAACTTGGACTATTCCGGACCTCACGTCGGCGGTAATGTCCATTTTTAACGCACGTATTACTGTCTGGCCACTTCTTTAATGTGCGGAGACCTTGACGGTACACACAGCGATGACACAAACGTCCACGCGAACAGTTTGTGGCGAAGAGGCGAGGGAATTTTATGTGTGTGTGTGTGTGTGGGGGGGGGGGGGGGGGGGGGTTCACTTTAGGTTTTTGCCAGATTTCAGAGGCTTCTCGAATAACTTCAATTATAAGTGAAACCCACGCGATTCGATTCTCAGTCATCCTACTGTCAAGTTTTCTCAAGGGAACTTTACGTTCTGCGTCTTTGTGCCTGCGCGTCGACATTTTGTTCCGGAAAATTCGAAAGTTTATGGAAGGGTTTTTCGACACGCCTTCGACCCTATCTAGAATGTCCCCCAGTAGGGTAATTCCGAGATCAATCTTCTTGTTGACGTCGTGGGCGCTCTCCTATGCAATGGTTCCTGCGGACGGTAACGTCCCTGGTGATTCTAGCGGGAAGACGAGGGACAGAACCAGTGCTCATTAAGTCTGATCTCTCGGACCTTTCCGCCAGTATCGTCGATCCTCGACCCTCGCGTGACATTTCCATCAGGAAGCGCCGAGAGAATGAGTGAGAAATGGAGACTTCCTCGAACCCTGGGGCAGGCACTCTAATACCATGAGTGAATGACTGTGAATACCTGGGATCGCTGGTGTTGCACGCACTTTGCACAATGCCTTTGACAACGTCCAGAGAAAAGAAACCACTTTGTTAAATGTTGTTTCAGGTATTCTTTATGTTCAACGAAATAGGACGGTTTCCTTCCCAAAGTTTAAAGTGCTGCAGTGTTTTTTGTCCTTTCTGCATGCAGTGTGTGTGTATGTGTGTGTGTGTGTGTGTGTGTGTGTGTGTGTGTGTGTGTGTGTGTGTGTGTGTGTGTGTGTGTTGGTTTTCTTGGGGGGCGAGCGTGCGTGCGTGTGCGTGTCCGTGTGCATGCGGATATGTGTGTGAATGTGTGTGTGTGTGTGTGTGTGTGTGTGTGTGTGTGTGTGTGTGTGTGTGCGCGTGCGATCGTGTGTGTGTGTGTGTGTATGTGTGTGTGTGTGTGTGAACGCATATGTCTGAATATGTATACGTTTGTGTGTGCGTAAGCGCGTGTATTTATCGGATATGTGCGTTTTTGCGTCTGCATGATATCGCTCTTCACTCGGAATATATTTTCATGAGTGAATTTCCTTCTTCCTTTTTACAGAGACATCAAGCCTGACAACATGCTATTAGACGAGGAAGGTGAGAATTTACTTCTTTGCCTGACTTTCTCACTGAAGCCCGCTGTTAACTGCCTTCGATTGCCTCCGTAAGGAAAACGCTTGTTATGAATACGTGTTGCTTCAGTAATTGCTTTTGTTGATATTGCAACCAAACGATTTTCTGATACGTTGCTAGTTTGCATTCTAGTCTGATCGTTTTGAAAAAGTGACAAGCTTTTAAAGAGACTGCAGTTCACTTTGGGCACGGGTTTCAGGTCACGTTCACATCACGGACTTCAATATCGCCACAGTTCTACGTTCAGGAGAGTTGGCCACTTCACTCACAGGCACGAAACCTTATATGGGTACGTTTTGTGCTGTGTCACGTACTCCACTTGTGCACGGAATACTACCATTCTATTCCCCCGATCTTGTGATTGCTTTTTTGTTTTTGTTTCTTTGCGTGCGTGTGTGCGCGCGCGCGTGTGTTGCATGCGTGTTTGCGTGCGTGTGTGCATACAGGTGTGCTTGCGTACCTCTGTGTGTGTTTGTGTATGTATGCCCGCTTATGTGTCTATAGTTTACTTTTGACTCTCCATGCATCGCTTGTCTTTAATGTTCTTGTTCACCTTTGTGTTACTAAGTCTTCGTCTTCTGTCTTCTTTCTTAGTATGTCGCTTTGTCAGTTCCTCTTCCTTTCCTTCCCTCCCTTCCTCTTCGGCCTCTGTCTGTCTGTCTGTCTGTCTATCTCTCTGTCTCTCTTTCTCTCTCTCTCTCTCTCTCTCTCTCTCTCTCTCTCTGTCTGTCTGTCTGTCTGTCTGTCTGTCTGTCTGTCTCTCTCTCTCTCTCTCTCTCTCTCTCTCTCTCTCTCTCTCTCTCTCTCTCTCTCTCTCTCTCTCTCTCTCTCTCTCGCTCTCTGTCTGTCTGTCCGTCCGTCCGTCCGTCCGTCCGTCCGTCCGTCTGACTGTTTGTCTTTCTTTCTGTTTTGTCTTGTCTCGTATCGTCTTGTCTTGTCTTTTGTTTGTCTTGTTTTGTCTTGTCTTGTCTTTTCTTGTCTTTTCTTTTCTTGTCTTGCCTTGCCTTGCCTTGCCTTGCCTTGCCTTGTCTTGTCATGTCTATCTGTCTCGTCTCGTCTCGTCTTCTCTCTCTCTCTCTCTCTCTCTCTCTCTCTCTCTCTCTCTCTCTCTCTCTCTCTCTCTCTCTCTCTCTCTGTCTCCCTCCTTGTCTCTCTCCCTCCTTGTGTGTGTCTCTGTCTCTGTCCCTGTCTCTGTCTCTGTCTCCCTCTCTCTCTCTCTCTCTCTCTCTCTCTCTCTCTCTCTCTCTCTCTCTCTCCCCTCTCTCTCTCTCCCCCCCCCCCCTCTCCCTTTCTCTCTATCTGCCTCTCCCTCTCTGTGTCGGCCTTTTTCTGTGTCTGTCTGTCTGCCTGCCTGCTTGCCTGCCTGCCTGCCTGCCTGTCTGTCTGTCTGACTGTCTGTCTGTCTGTCTGTCTGTCTGTCTGTCTGTCTGTCTGTCTGTCTGTCTGTCTCTTTCTTTCCTTCTCCCTCTCTTTCTTTCTCCTTGTATCTGGCTCTCGTTCTCTCTCTCTCTCTCTCTCTCTCTCTCTCTCTCTCTCTCTCTCTCTCTCTCTCTCTCTTTCTCTCTCTCACACTCGTTTTAGATTAGGAATAAGTGATTTATTGTGCCATAGATTACGTTACTGTACTGACAGTCCTGCTATTTGTCCATTATGTCATCAAGAGACGGAAAATGAGATACACTTTTTGTTCAAATGTCCTCATTTTGCAGATCTGAGAAATAGATACAAAAGTTCTAGACACAACAATGATACCGATGACCTGGTGGATATTTTATCATCGCAGGATGAAGCTGTGATTAGAAACTTGGCAGCATATTTGTATTTTGCTTTCAAAAAGAGAGAAAAATATAATAATCCTAATTCAAATGAGTCATGAAACAAATAAGCATTGTTGTACGGGCTGGTGGCCTAACAATAAAAGAGTTCGAGTTCGAGAGTTCGAGTTCTCTCTCTCTCTCTCTCTCTCTCTCTCTCTCTCTCTCTCTCTCTCTCTCTCTCTCTCTCTCTCTCTCTCTCTCTCTCTCTCTCTCTCTCTCTCTCTCTCTCTCTCTCTCTCTCTCGCTATTAAGTCTAGAAACAGCATGTGCTATGAAGAATAAGGACGATTATCAATGGCACAGTTAGAGCAGTTAAATACTGGATGAGTCAATGTAAAATGTTCTAAACTAGACTTCCAAAACAGCCTCACTTTATGTTGTCAAAAATCAGTTTGCCTGAGGAGGAGAATTGGGTAAAATCAATTAGAGGTATGACAGAAAGGGAAATCTGCGTGAAAAAGCGTTTGTACCTTCCTTAAAGCAACGTTTATGCGACCGTTATCAACAAAAATGGTACAAAAACGTTTGCAGTAGTGAGAGATTTACCCTCTACCGTTCTTACAAATTCGCACTGCACTCTGAAAGTCATCTTAGTGACATTAACATAAAAAATTATGGGATACTTTCGTATGCTTCCGATTGGGTAGCAATGACCTCAAAGTAAACACAAGGTCAAGAGTTGAAAATGACATAGACTTGCATCATCCATTTCGTGAGGAGAATGAAACTGAAACTCAATTTTTTAAAACTTAAATGCCATGCATATAATGAAATGAGAAAAAAAGTATCTGTCAAGATAGTAAACATGATGCAAGGTTTAAGAAGCTCCTTTTAGGATATTGTTTGGTTGAAACCCTGTCTTTTGACAGGCGAATTTAGGCGAGCAAGCTTTGGCATTTGATTATGTGCGAGGCGCGGTGCCATGGTTCTATCCCTGGGACGGGAGAAATCTGGCTTATTTCCTTGTATCTATCAAGACGTAACCAAAAATGGGTTTGCTTGTGTGTCCAACTAAATCACACGCCACGAAATAGGAAAAGCAAAGGATGTCGCAATGTTTGTAATTTATGCTTTTAAACGGCGAGCAGAGCAAATGTTTGTAAAGATAGAGGATTCATGTGTTTGTCTAATTAATATTGCAGTTTTGCTCTTATGAAAGTATACAAAGCTGCAATTATATAATATTTTAGTAAATGTTTTCAAATATCTCATTAACTGTACATGGAATTTCCTATTGTTTCCATCGAGATTCAACATGCAGGGCAGTAATGAGTAGTGAGCCCTCTTCACTACTTATAGGGTCTTTAATTTCATTTGTAAATGTATTACTTGTATTGTTATTCATTGCTGTTTCTAATAGAAGGTAACATCAGATGGGTTGTCGGCCAAAACAAGATCAATCAATCAATCAATCTCTCTGTCTCTGTCTTTCTCTCTTTCTAACTCTGTCTCTCTCTTTCTCTCTTTGTTCCTGTCATCATGCAAGCCGTCGCCCCACCCCCACCCTCCACCTCCTCTGTCTCTTTCCTTCCCTTTCCTCAGGCATGATTCTCCGGCGGCTCGATGAAAGAGACAGAGACGTTGTTTGTTGGCTTGTGTACACTTAGAAACGTAAATTATATATTGTTATACTTGATGGTATGTAGAAAATATATAGTTGTACTTCATTTTACCCCTTTTAAACTGGCTTGTATGAAGCAATTTAAATTCTTGTTTTTAAAAAGTTATAGAAAATATTTTACTGGATTGCATTGCATTGTATTAATGTTGTATTGTATTGAACTGTACATCTTAAAAACTGACATCCCTTTCCCTGTTTACGGAACTGCAGCCCCTGAGGTGTTCGGGTGTGCCTTGGGCGAGTGTCGTGGCTACGGGTTTCCAGTGGACTGGTGGTCCCTGGGAGTGGCAGCCTTCGAGCTGCTCAAAGGAAGAGTAAGCAACTCTTGCCATTACCTCCCTTGGAACTTACATGTGTGTCACTCATATATGCAGATGTCGATGAGGATTCTGCTCTTTTTTTTACAACTCTAGTTATATTTTAAGCACTACCAGTGGGTTTTTTTCCTACTTTTTTTCTTCTCATTGAAGGACATTTTGGTGGAAATATTGGAAATGTTGGTTGAACTACTGGACTTTTCTTCAGTTTCTGGAAATCATAGGAGTCTTTACCATTCACATCCTCATTAGCTTTTTACCCTGATAAAGTGTTCAGTCTGTGACACTGGACAGCCAGATGGCTAGTTGCTAATTCAACCAAGAGAAAAAAATGGCATTTAGTAACAGAGAGAGTTTAAAGATTAAATAATGAATTTTTGAAAAGGCTGAGATTATGTCATATATTAGCAGTGAAAAAAAGTTCAATCTGACGAAATGTTCCACCCATTTTACTTAAAATAGCCATGTTATAGCAAAATGGTCGTACGCTATTGAAGTGTGTTGATGCATGATTGAAAATGTGCATGTGGTATTAGCTGTTCATTGAAACATGGAAAACTGATAAAGAGCTACAAAAGGCCTGGCAAAGCTCAGGCACACATTGAATTTAGTGGAGTAAGGTCCACTAAAGCTTTTGTATGTTGAGCAGAAATGAAATAGTGTCGACTGGCCAAGGTTGAAATGGGGAAACCAGATAAGCAGCATGGACAGAAAAATGCTGAGAGGCCATATGTTTACAAGCAACTAATGCTCAGTGAATTACATGTGGTGGGATGCATCCTTCTTACATACAAGTCTTCATGCCATCATCATGATTGCAATTAGAAGGGATGTATTATATTGAAGTCATTGTAACCCGTTAGAAAGTTCAACCCCGACACCTGGTTCTGATATTGCTTCGCAACCCTCATCTCGTGCTGTTTGACCAACTTTCTTTGCAGAGACCATATGACATCCAGGCCGGATGCAGTGTAGCTGAAGTCAAGGTCATGCTTTCTGAGGGGACACCTCATCTCCCGCATGGGCTTGAGCATGGCATTCGTGACCTTGTCTCCCAGGTAACCCTTGACCTTGGTGATATCATACTGGCAAAATTTCATCACAGCTGCATTTCCCATAGAATAAAAAATACATAATCAAAAGCTAACAAAATGTTAAGAGAATAGTGCATGTTGGGAGTGCTGCTGAAGCCCAGACTTTATGTCCACACCAGCACTTCATAGGAGCACATACCTGCAAGCTTGTTGTCTAGCTTTCAATGCAAATCTTTAATAACTGGAAAACTCAGCTCAGGTGAAACTTGGTTATTTGTGAGAGCGTGCAATTGCTTCCACTCAGAGAATTGTATGAAGACAAGATGAACGTTTTTTGTTGTTCGTGCATTGTTATAAGTACAGAACAGTATATCAGACAGATACATTTTTTTTTGATGGGCACACACTAAACAGCATTTATGCATTTCCTTATGAGCACGCACCCTGGGGGTTGGGGGTCAGAATAGACCCACCACCTCTCCCTTCGTGATTTGTAAGAGGCAAATAAATAGGGACATTGTTACTTGATTTGCGTTTACTCTATCATAGTGATTTTTGTGCTTAATGGCCTTACATGGCCTACAGAGGCTGATAGGCCATAAAACACCATCCATCCATCCATCCATCCATCCTTCCTGTGTATTTCAGAATGTTTACTACGCAGATACAGCCTGTACTTTTGTATACATCAGAGCTGTGGGGCCTATTTAGCTGTTCGGTAGTGGAATCTGTACATCTACAAGCCATTAAAAGATTTCTTAATGTTCCTTCGCAAGCTCCTAACTTGATGATGTATGGTGAAACTGGAAGATATCCACTGTACATCAATGCAACGCTACGTGTCATTAAATTTTGGTTACATGTGTTAAAGATGGATGCTACTCGTTACCCTTACAAAGTTTATAAGATGATGCTTCTCTCAGGAAATTACGATAATTGGGTAGACAAAGTAAAAGAAGTATTGTACAGATATGGATTTGCGGATATATGGTGTAGTCAAAATGTGCAAAACGAGCCGAAGTTTTTGTTAGAGTTCAGAAAGCGCCTTATCATTGAATACAGAAATGTATGGACAAATTCTTTGGCAGGGAGTGGTAGATACGAGTTCTACAGATCCTTCAAGACAGACTGGATGAGAGAGAAGTATTTGTATATATTGGATAAAAAAGTTTTCCGAGATGTGTATGTCCATTTTAGGACAGGGTTTAGCAACTTGTTCACTCACAAGTATAGATTTGCAAAAGAGCGATCTGAAAATGCTTATCTATGTCCAGCTTGCTATGAAGATGACGAAAGTGAAAAGCATTTGTTATTTGAATGTCCTGTCTATGAAGATCTGCGACGAATGTACTTTTCCAAGTTGGCGACGAATACCAAATCATGTGATTTTAAGACACTCTTGTCACTGGAAGAGCCAAAAGCAGTACGCACGGTTGCTATGTTTCTATACTATGCGTTTAAGAGAAGACAAGAAGCGATTTGTATTGCTGTGGCCGATGAGGCATATTATTTGTAACCGAGTTGTGATGGGCCGGTGGCCTCACAAAAATAAACCATTCGTTCGTTCGTTCGTTCTCTCTCTCTTTCTCTCTCTCTCTCTTTCTCTCTCTCTCTCTCTCTCTCTCTCTCTCTCTCTCTCTCTCTCTCTCTCTCTCTCTCTCTCTCTCTCTATCACACACACACACAAACACACACACACACACACACACACACACACACACACACATATGGACACACACACACACACACACACACACATTTATCTAAATCAAAAGTGGTCCTACTCTTATCGTCATTTGTTTCTGTACCCTACCACACTCATAAATAAGAGGCCGGAGCCATGCATTTGATACTTACCTTTCTGTCTGTATGTGGCAGATGCTGTGTCTGGACTCCAACCACCGCATCTCCAGTCTAGCCCAACTCAAGCAACATCCCTACATGCAACACGTTGACTTTGACAGTGTGCTGGCCCGGAAAGTTACGCCCCCCTTCCTGCCCGCGGTACGTCTCTCACCCTCCTGTGTTTTGCTGTTCATGTCACACCTCTCCCCATACTCCCCCAGGTACGCCCCCTCCCCCCCCCCCCCCCCCCCCCCCCCCCAACTTCTCAAAACCATTTGCCTGTTTGGACAAGTATAATTAAATATTCACTTGCACAAAAGCAAAATCCACTGACCCCAAAAATGTTTGCCTCACTACAATAATCACAATAGTCAAATAAGCATAAGTGTTTCGATGGACGTTACTGACGTGTGTTTTAGCATATGAACACATTATGCAGATAATCATTACTCGAAGTGATAATCAGAGCGAAAACTAAGTCAGACACGTTTGGAGCTTGCCTGCGCATGACCCCTGGCATCGGCAAAGCCCAGTCCTTCAAGCCAGTTGGTTGGCTTAGAGATTTTAAAATATACGAGGTGGGGAAAAAATTTGGTCTGCCACGATCGGACTTTGTCATAAAATCGACTTATTCCCAAATTATAGGCCTGAAGAGACGATTTAAATTGTCACCAGGCAAATTGGGCAATCACATTGATAGTCAGATCGTGGCACATCAACTTTTGGGAAGAGGGGAAGGTGGGTGGCATTCTATATTTCAATGTCCGCACAGGTGTGAGCATCACAAGCTTAAAAAAAGTTGCTTCACGGAGAACAGATAAAATGCAGGTGCATGTACATGAAAATACGAGCAAGAAAGGTACAAGAAAAGGGTGAGGTTTTACATGGTGACATCACCCATAGCTGGGTCTCAAACTGCTTTATGCCTAACCCCCAAGTGAGGATTTTACATTTAACACATGCATAATGAACATGCGATTATCTTAATAATGCCTTGTTCCTGTGAAAGTGGTATAGGAAGTAACAATTTGTAATTTACTGGCTGCTCTACATTGCAGAAGGACCACCTGAACTGCGACCCGACCTACGAGCTGGAGGAGATGATCATTGAGACTCGACCACTTCACAAGAAGAAGAAACGTCTAGCCAAACAGAACTCCCGTAAAGGGGAGGTTACTCCACAGTCCTCGGTAGAGGTTAGGATTTGCCTCCCTTTAATAGTATTGCACCACTCGAGAATACATTTAAAAATATTTAATAAACCATCAGAGTCTGAAAATTTATTCTCAGATTGTGCTGAAAATTTCTTTTGTCATTTAAATTTCAAGGAAGGTCACCCAAAAGCAAATGCATTTAGTGAAAAAGCATCTGATAAAAGAACAAATACCTAACAAGTGATAATGAAATCATTTGATTATGGAGATAACCAGTAGATTGGGTCAGTTGTAGTTTTATTGGTAAGTACTTGTGGCAATGTGATTACCATGATTTGATTGTAACTTTAATCAGACATGTGGGAATCAACAAAAGAAGTTATTTACAACCCCAAATTTATGTTGGTTTGATAGAGAACTTTTTCCTGAGGTGATTCAGCAAGTGGTGAAGCCAAATGGTTTCATAGCTTTGTAATGCATGTCCTGTCATGGGTCTCTGCTGCTCTTGCAGCAGGAAATGGATGAGATGCAGTTAACCCTGCAGAAGCTGTACCAGGAGTTCACGGTCTACAATAGAGAAAGGTGAGAGATTAGAATTTTACATCATCATCATCGTTGTCGTCATCATCATCATCAACAACAACAACAACAACAACAACAACAACAACATTGCTGCTGCCACCAACACCACTACCATCACCTCTTCCATCCTTTCCATCATCACGAATGTTTTAGGCGATGCTGTGGTGATATTTGCTGATGTGTGGAAGGTAAAGGTAAAAGTGAGGTTTTATCTAACAAGTTGTCCCCCCTGTGTGCTGCTCAAACCGCTTTACACTTTACCCCCTGATCACTGGGCCACTTGATCAATCCTTCACTGGCACCTGACGACAAACACAGTGACAGACACATGAGATGCACGCCATCAGGTATCAACGCCAACTCCACTCCCTTGGGAGAATTCCAACCCTGTGCAAACAAAGGATTGATTGCTTCACAGTGTGCCATATCTGCTTTCACCAGGGTTCTGCGGTCTTTAAAAACATGGAAAAGTTTTGAAATGTGCAAAATATTTTTCAAGGGCCTTGAAAAGTTTGGAAATGTTGGCTTAAACTGAAAACTAATGGAAAAGTTGTGAAATTTCTGCATTGACCGACATTTTTGTTTCTATTGTGCTTACCTGCGTGCAAACGATCACTTTACATGGCATGCAGAGTTACTTCTTATGACTGGGCGCAATGTCATTGAGCTGGAGATGCAAAACCCACATTGCACTGTCCGTTACCGCCCCTAGTACTGCAAAACAAGAGTAAATTTTCACAGAATCGTGGCAGAAAATGTCATTAAATTTTCCCCAAAGTTATGGAAAAGTTTGGAAATGTGTTTCTTGTAAGTCTGCAGAAATTCTGTGTCACAGATACCCAGTTTTGCTCCTGGGTAGGGAGAAGCTATGTGAAGCACCTTGCTAAAAAAAGAAAATCTGGGAACCAAGCAGCTTCAAACACTGCACCCACCATCTGCAAGCAACTACAGGCTGACCACGCTAACGACTCAGCCACAGGGCCCTGTGATGTACTGCATATACAGCTCTACTGTTGATAACGTGCAGCATAGCTGTCTAAACTGACATTCTGATATCATTAGATGATGGCTTCACTGCAATAAAAATGTTTTGGGGTGAGTTTACCAAAGTATGTAAATTTTGCTTGCGAGGAAATAGCACTGAAGTTTTATGGAAGCAATGATTGAGATGATATTTCCCATCGTCTCTCACTGGTAACCACCAAACCAGTCTCTTTCACATAGTCAAAGTATTCAAGCAAGCGAATACTATCGAGGAGACTGTAAGACACTGGACATAGTTCTATACCTACCTTTCTGTCTGCAGCCTGCTACTGGAGAGGGCTGCACAAAATGCTAATGATGCTCCCGCCACAGACAGCTCCCCTTCTGCTCCAACCCAGACACCTGGGGACAAGCCCTCCCTGCCTGACCCCACAGAGGGAGAGAAGGAGGAGTCCACAGCTCACAGACCTCCAGGGAAGACGAAGGACGAGCCACTCTCTTCTGACTACCTTGCCAAGGGGAAGCCCACCCACTCAAAACTCACCAGGAGTCCCCTAGAGAGAAAACCTCGGTGTAGCTCCATAGACGCCGGGAGTTACCACCCCCAGTCCCCTCCCTCTGACATCCCTTCAGGGGTCCACTCTACCCCCCATGATTCCTCCCACACATCAAGGAGTGCCTGGCAAGAGTCCAAATCTTCTTCCTTGTCAAAAAGCACAGAGACAGAGAAGAAACTCGTGGTTACTCATCCCAGACAAAACTCTAGAGACTCGGCAGAGTGGACTCCTCGGGGTGCCCCTGTGACACCCATGAAGCCCCACCAGGGGAAAGATGGATGCCCTGCTGAGAGAACCTCTCTTGATCTTCCAGGAACTGTGGACGCCCCCCAACCCCCTTCCAATGCTGGGAAAATTTCCGCCCCTGTCTCTAACCCTCCCCCTCCCATCTTTTGACCTGTGAATCAATGCAGCCTTCTGTAATGTGCGTGTCTTTGGCAACCTGTTGTCCCAAATAATAACAGCGCCTTCTTCCCCATCCTGGACCAGATTCTGTCCCTACGATGCCTTCCATTTGCCGAAATCTCTCCTTTTCTGATCTTCTCCGCCTTCCTCTGAACTTTCCATGAATTTCTGCACATGTATGTGTGTGTGTGTGTGTGTGTGTGTGTGTGTGTGTGTGTGTGTGTGTGTGAGTATGCATATGTGTGAAGCTGGCGGATGGACGGGCGAGCAGACGGACAAAAGGATTGACAGATGGACACAAACAGAAAGAATTCTGTATATTCATGAACAGACATACCAATTGGCAAATACGTGCGCGCGCGCGTGTGTGTGTGTGTGTGTGTGTGTGTGTGTGTGTGTGTGTGTGTGTCTGTGCTCCCAGCTATACATGTGTACATACCTCCGCTCAAATTAATTGCTCATCATGAGGGGTTTTCAGTTTCAAAAAGGCACGAAGAGAAAATAATATAAGAATTTGTTAATGGGAGATTTTTTTGAATGTAGAAGTATGACATGCTCAAACTCACAGAGATAGAATCCTACCGACTTATGATCCGTATGCATGGGCAGTGATTAGGAGTCCACTTTTTCTAATCCTGTCATATTTTCAACTCTGTATTAGGAACTTTCCCAGTGGTCCCTTGATCATGCAGCTTTTTTAGATTTGAAGAGCGTTTGATACGCTGACTTGTTCATTGTGATATACTGTTTTTACACCAACCCCACTCCAACCCAACCCAACCCAACCCCCACCCCACCCCCACCCCACCCCCACCCCACCCCCACCCCACCCCCACCCCACCCCCACCCCACCCCACCCCAACCCCACCCCCCCCTCTCTCTCTCTCTCTCTCTCTCTCTCTCTCTCTCTCTCTCTCTCTCTCTCTCTCTCTCTCTCTCTCTCTCTCTCTCTCTCTCTCTCTCTCCTCCCCTATTGCCTCTCGTCCTTTTTAATCATGGATACTATGCTGGCGCTGAAATGTATAGGAACGGCCAGCTTAGCGGATAGATTTGAAAAGAAAGAGTCTAGTCTGCTTCGAGTGCATTCACACCTTCATTTGTTCTAGAAAGAATAAATAGTGGACCTTCGATATTATAGAATGCTGACAAGGTCTCCCAACACCACCCCTACCCCCGCTTGTTCTTTGTGCAGCCTGTTAGAAGATGGAGTCGTTCTTTTTTAAAATTAAAATAGATGTCTGTTATTCTTTTTTTTCATTCCTGCAGCTTTTTGTGGTCTGTACCTTCCACGATTACTTATTTTCTGAATTGGGGCCACATGCTATCTAAACATTGGTATTGACGGAACGAATCAATCTCAAAGCGCTACATACAGTCGGAACCGCTTCACACACACACACACACACACACACACACACACACACACACACACACACACACACACACACACACACACACCATCAGCTGAAAGCCCTGGCGGCTGGGTTCTCGGAGCCTGCTTCAACAACTGAGCCCGATGTAACCCCAAAACAAAAGAAGCCACTAGGTGGCATCTCCACAGATCCAGCTCATTCAGGTCCAGCTCATTCAGGTCCAGCTCATTCAGGTCCAGCTCATTCAGGTCCAGCTCATTCAGGTCCAGCTCATTCAGATTCAGCTCATTCAGATCCAGCTCGTTCAGATCCAGCTCATTCAGGTCCAGCTCATTCAGGTCCAGCTCATTCAGGTCCAGCTCATTCAGATCCAGCTCATTCAGATCCAGCTCGTTCAGATCCAGCTCATTCAGGTCCAGCTCATTCAGGTCCAGCTCATTCAGGTCCAGCTCATTCAGGTCCAGCTCATTCAGGTCCAGCTCATTCAGATCCAGCTCATTCAGGTCCAGCTCATTCAGGTCCAGCTCATTCAGATCCAGCTCATTCAGATCCAGCTCATTCAGGTCCAGCTCATTCAGATCCAGCTCATTCAGGTCCAGCTCATTCAGATCCAGCTCATTCAGATCCAGCTCATTCAGGTCCAGCTCATTCAGATCCAGCTCATTCAGATCCAGCTCATTCAGGTCCAGCTCATTCAGATCCAGCTCATTCAGGTCCAGCTCATTCAGATCCAGCTCATTCAGGTCCAGCTCATTCAGGTCCAGCTCATTCAGATCCAGCTCATTCAGATCCAGCTCATTCAGATCCAGCTTATTCAGACCCATCAGTGCGTTCAAACCAACGCAAAGATCAAGATTAGCGCATGCGCAGCAACCTGCACGTCTTGAAAGAGTCCATTTTTACCATTCATACCGCTTTTCACTAATCCCATCCGCAAGGATCCCACCAACAACAGGCAGAGTACTTCTTTTTATATCGCTAGTTTCCATACCCGTCTGGATGGATAGGTTTTACTGCCTATCAGCATTTGTTGGCTATTTAAGGCCATCGATCACGAAAAATCAGAGTTGGTTAGAGCAAGTAAAGGCACGATTTCTCTAGTCATTTACTTCGTGGGAAACGCGTAGGGAGACGCTGTGGGTCAGTGCCTACCCCCAACCTACAGAGGGATTGGGCCGCTGTACTTGTCATTGCAGCTCCGTGTCAATGACCTTAGAGCCTCCACTGAGGCTTCCGATAAATGTGCTGCACTGACTTTTCACCTCAGGCCTCGGAAGAGCCTAGTGTAACTCCCGGTTGGAGGGAAGCAAGGTGAGTTAAATACTTTGGTCAGAGCTACATTCATAGCCGGATCCCAGGGCCCCGAACGCTGCTTACAGTGGCCTCAGAATCTGTGGATCGTGCGCTTCAAACGCTGAACTGGGTGCTAACGCTTGGATGGACAACTACGGAACCTTTGTATCGGAACCATGACCTTCTACTGCATGTGACAAGATAGGAACATCTATCGTCCATCGGTGTCAACTTGCAATATAATGAAAAACGATTGTGAGCTTGGCGTAGGATAGACACGAGGTACACAGAGCAATAAACGCATCCGAGGTACTGTTATCGATACTTGATTTTTAATGACTGTAAATATACAGACTTGATTCAGGCGCGGCTTTTGTGGATTGCAGTTAAAATCATTCCAGGCTGTCTGTACATGTATAGGGGGTAATGCGAAATGACAATGACCATGCACAAGCCGAAATGATCATCAGCTCACCTCGCTGAACATTGATCCTACTGATATGATTTATATGTTGCAACTTGTAGTCATAATTTCCATTGAGATGGCTTTGACACCTACGTCCTAAATTCCTAGCCATAATATTTTGTGCAATGTACCCCTTTGTTTTTGTTTAAATTTAGATTAAGCATGCTACCCGTGAATTCCATTTTGAATAAATACATTTTCATAATACCTTATATAGTCAGAGTACTTGTGCAATATTCTGTCATTATTCTTACGAGTTTTGTTAGAATAGTGGAAATTTTTAACAATATCTTGTATAAACATTTAGTCGTTTTAGGATGTGTCTTATAAAGTAGAAAATCCCTGTGTGTCCTGGTTGGATTAACAGTAGTATTTTTCATACGCTTCATCGGAGGTTATCAACCTGCTGTAATGTGTCATCCGCAAACACACTAAAACATGAATTCCGCGTAGTCATCTTTTACAAACCTTCTGTACAACTGCCTCCCTAAGGCGCTATGTGTAAGATCGGTGAAGGAACCCCAACTGAACTGTGACAATTGCGTTGGTGCGAGTTGTTTCCCAGTGCGTCCAGTAACCTTCGCCGGTTTAAGATATTGACACACCTAGCAATTATTGCGGAACGTCTATCAGGCTGATATCTTGTGGTCCACGCATAGCATTGTGCTCATTGCTACCTTGTTCTTTGTGTATTTTTGGAATGTTGCACGGCCATGCGTAATCTCAGTTCCCGATGAAAACTCTTCCTAGTTTGCATTCGAGATGCATCTATGATGATTTTGTACGCAACATCATCTTTGTTGTATTGTGTGCACTGCTTCTTCTGAGGCTATGACATATGGTTTAAGCCGCTCAATGGCCCCCTCATCAGCTGGACCCCCTGGTTACAGGGGTTTCAGTGCCTACTCCATTGAAACCTTGTTTATTCATATGGTATGATACTTTGCATGTTAACATTTTACCGATTATTGTCTTTGTATAATTCATACACCACATATTGGTTGATACCGTCATAGTGTCCGTGTTTATTCATGACTGAAGTCGAGGTAAATCACATATGATAGCATTATGCACTTCGGATTGGAAGTGAAAGATGACTACTTGATTTGTTACCAGACAGAACAAGAGAATAATGATGTCCATTTTGCCAAAGTTACTATCATTATTTGAAATCTTGATATTATTAATGTTGGCAAACAGCTTGCACCGACACGTTTGGCATTTGGCTGATTGATTTCAAATGTTGTCTTACTATCTTCATATTTTATAATCTTGCGTAGATAGAAACTTCTCACTCCCGAATACATGCATCCTACATCTCATCCCATTGTTCTGTATCAATCTCGCATTCTTTTTAGGTGGTGTGTACGATCCTCTCAATTTATTTTCCATAATTTTGTTGTATGGTCGTACGCACACATTTACCGCTTGTCCACACGTGCATGAATGCATGCACGCATTCATACTAATGAATCCAGGCGCCTCACTATGCAACATCTGAACGCACATGCGCGCTTGCATACATACAAAAGCACCCTTACCATGTACATACAGGCACATGCACGTGCATGCTCGCTTGTGCACAAACGCACCCATGCAGACACACACATACACGTACCTATCCACGCACTCGCACACAAATTTACAAACTCCCTAACGCAGTCAACACCTATACTATCGCAGTGCTTTTTAATCTCTTTCTTGCCAGTCATCCAAGGGACTCTACCTTGATACACCCTTACCATCCTGACTTTTGTTGTGGTACATCAAAGCTAGGTCAGCAACATTACAGCAACGTCAGAGGTTCTTCAAGATGAATGCAGCACACCGGAACAAAATGTGTCGAGCATTGTGTTACATGGGTGTTCATTAATAAAAAATCGATTCTCTAGTGAAATGGCTCGAGTTTGCTGCATCAGCAATTGTTCACTTACGAAGGGTCTATGTGTGTAAGACATGTATCTTCCTAGTCGTAATGACTTGCTGACATGAATGCCTTTTGCATGGAGTCAGTTTTTTTAGCTCTTGGATAACGGTGTAAATTTTAGAGTATCAAAATGTGTCAGAATTAAGTTGGAAGTGGACATAGTTGTGGTCGAGCTCTTTTCTCTTCTTTTTTTTCGCTCTCACTTTTTCGCTGAACTGGCCATTGCCTACCAACATCAGACCGCACTGCACAATTTGGCTCACAAGTATTTTAACAGGAAACTATTAAAATAATTGTGTAGGTACTTGCCTGGTTTTGAGCAACAGGCGTATCAGAGGCAGACGATGCTGGGACTCCAGCGGGGACCATCCTTAACTACGAGGCTCTAGCTCCTGCACCCTGCAGACGAACAGTTGGGCTGGGCCACTGAAACGGCGTCAGACGTTAGCCACTTTTTGTTACCCGAGTCGCTGGAAGCCATGGTCACTTCTAAATGCAGTCAAGCACCGCATATTTTAGATCCGAGGTCTTATCCATTTTCTCTGTGAGATTCACGAACTGCGGTGGAACGCTCTCCCCTCGCTTCATTTAAACCCAAGATCCCTTTTTTGTGATGCTGTGTCATGCTTATTCTACAGGGGTATGACTAATCGTTTTGATAACGTCATGTTTTTCGCATGTAACATTATTGGTCTGATGACATTCTCGAGGGTCGCAATACAGCATGGTTTGTATGATTTTGAAAATACTTAATTTGTCCTCAAATTGTATGTGAAAAACTGTTCATATCAATGATCGATATTTTTGTTATGTACTGAATGTCTCCTTGTTGATCTCCATTCGAAGATTCTCGAGTATTTATACGTATTGTTATTTATATACCATGTGGTCTGAGCGGATGACGGTCGGAGAATATCCTATTGTTTGTGCAAAGTATAATTATACATGTTTTTGAATAGCGATTGTTGTATTTAGGAATGTGATGGCGGTCTGTTGCAAGAGGTCATGGAGTTGTATCATGCTGTCTTGCTGTGCGACGTGTTATACCACTTGCAAGGCTGCACAGTCAACCAGAGTGACGAACTGATGGAGGAATAAATAACTGAGAGATCAAACGCTTGCTGGTTATCTGTCTGATTGTTTGCTCTTTGCGATGGCGTGCCGTCCTCGTAATGCCGTTATCGAAAGGCGAATAGTGTCGATGCCCTCCCAGGCCGCGTGAAAGATAAGGAGTAGAGAGGAAGTGAGCTGTGTGACTCGCACCATCAATCATCAAAACGCGACCAGATCCATGGCAACAAGCTGTTCCCTGTGCATGTGCCGGGCATGTTGGTTTTGTGTGTCCAGAATATTCAGCACCGTGACGGCCATCACAAATGCCCGTTGCAGTTGTCTACTATTTTAGCCTCACCTGTTTTTAGAAATGCATCTTTGATTGTGTAAGCTCTGGTAGCTGTGAAAATGCCGCTGAAAGACCTACACCTTTGAAACAAAGGCATTTATGGTTCACTCTCTTTGAAAGCGTCAAATGTCAGGTACTATTTTGGGGACATTTCTTTCAGTGGCATGCGTTGAAATTTCTCTTGACCAGGCTAATTAGGTGTTACTTGGTTCGATTAGATGGTCAACACTAACCTATACACGTACAAAGGCTTGGGGTCAATGGTGGTCAGTTCAAGAGTGTTAGCGGCCATCACTGAAACTCCAGACCAAGAATAGTTTTCGATCAGTGTTTTCCTGTTTTTTGTTCAGCGGCACGCTTGAAATCCACTCACCCAAATGTTGCTACCCTCCTACTGCTCCTTCCTCTTCTCCTTCCTGTTCCTGTTCCTACTCATCCTACTTCTCTTCACCCTGCTCCTCGACTCCAGAGCCTCCTTCCCTCTTATTCTCCGTCCTGATGCTGCAGCTCTTCTTCCTCCAGTCCCTATTCCTGCTCCTTCTGCTTCTTTTCATGCTCCTCTTCCCGTTCTTTCTCCTCCTGCTCCTGCTCAGCTTTTCCTGTTCCTTCTCTTCCTACTCCTCTTGCTCCTTCTCCATCTGCTCTTCTTCCTGCTGCTCTTCCTGTCCTACTTCCCGATCGTCATCCTCCTTTTCTTACATCTTCTACATCTTTATGGTAGGACTTACACGACTGTAAACATATGGGACGTGAGATAAGGTTGTCCAAGGATCGACGAAGTAGCAGTCCAGATGGAGTATGTTTCTAGTCGCTTAAGTCGAGTGCAGTGGCAAAGGCTTGAAGTGTAGAATGTCTGTGCTGATATCCATTTATATAATCATCTACTCACCCACCCTCCTTACTCAGCAAGGAAAGGCGTTCCTCAAAATTGTGACTTTCCAGCGGTGTTCAATTGAATGGACGAGGAAAATTAAGGAATAAATGAAGAACAAAGACAGGTATTGATCAAAGGTTAAAGGATGAACAGAACAAAACAGGTCATTAGCTCATTACAAAGGAGTGAGAGCAAAATTCTTAGACCTTAGATAACAAACTGCTTTATGAAAATGTTTCTTTTCTCGAGCTCTAGTGCTGTAACTATTGGCCAGGCTGAAGCACGATACTTCCTTTTTGTGTACAACTAAAACGTGGCGT
>JAWQFJ010022562.1:0-2500 GCA_034096865.1 Theodoxus fluviatilis | reverse complement strand
TTCTTGCCACTTGCTCCTCTTTCGGTGACAAATAAGACGCACTTTCCGTTGGCAAACTGACTCAAAAGCCTGTTGATAATAAAGTTTGGTTCACTATCTTGAAGTCTGTTGTGTTTGTTTTATCAACAACTGTCTAAGGAAAAAAGAAACACAAATTAATCCGAGGTACTGACACCGATCGCTCTCGTCTGTTGAAACACGTGGAATAAGAACGTTGCTGATAACACCTCACCTGGACGCTGGAGGGGTGGGCGTAAGAATGATGTCACTTGTTATCGTCAAAAGTCTAAATCTTTAAATATTTATAGAATCGAATTTACTGTCATACAAATATGGTTTTCATTCCAAATTGCTTGGAAGTAAATTATGTCCTACAAAAGATAACGGGTTTTGTCATTTCTTTTCAGCAAAAAAAAATCACTTTAGATACGTAGTCTAAGTAACCTGCATATTGTTCTTCTTCCTTCTGGTTACTGAATTTTCCAGAAGCGGATCTGAGAGAAATGACCATCGCTGACCTGATCTGAACCGAACCATTCATTCAAAAGACGACAGCCCGTTGAACTTCATAGTATCACGCAGTGAAACGCCAACATGGCATAAGCTTCCAAAATTTTATGTTTCAGCAGAAAACAACTATCATAACTAGAGTTACTAGCATCTTTCCTATCTGATTTTCAAGGCATAGAAAATATTCATGGACGCACTCCATGTTATTCGAGCAGCATTTCCTTTTAGCGACAACAACATGCAATGTGCAGCGACGAGAAAGTGGGAGGTGTGTGAAAAATCCACCAACAGTGAGCAATATACTTGTGTGTGAATCTTCCGAGCATGAAGGTGAGACAACATAACTGTTACAGATCGTGGTGTGGAGTTGAGCCTGTGAAAAGTACCGAGAGCATTATTTTAATTCTCTCAATCATATAAAATTGAGATGAATATCACGAGATCCTTGCAACACGTATGTCATGCAGGCCTAACACTCAAAGCAGTCGCGCGGACACTTGCTTGTTCAACTCGCCTGGAGAGAGATGAGCTTTTCCATAGAAGTCTGATGGAAGCTCGTACCCTGGAGATTTCCTCGCAAGTTTCGCCAACACGTTGGAGCGCGTCACGTGGAATGCTTGATGTCTTTTTCTGTCCCCAGAGACGCTTCCGGTTTTACCAGGATGTCAGCTCTGCGGCGGCCTTTGCTGTTGGTTACCATGGCGACGACAACAACGCTTCCCTTCACTTGGTGGGGCCAGTCTTTATGGTTTTCTCTCTCAAACCTGTGTTAAAACAATAAAAGTGTAATCTTTGGGGATGGGGTGGGGATGGGGTGGGGATGGGGTGGTGGAAGGGCAGGGGATGGGAGGATGGGGGGTGGGGTGCAGTTGATGGCTGGAGAAAAGAGGCTGTGAAATGTACGCAGCCAAGGCAAACCAGGCAGAGGAAGAAATGTTTAACAGTGTCATGACAATGTAGAGAGCGTGCAGTGCTGAAATAATGTATACGTTTTTTTACTAGTCAAAAGGGCTATGAATAGAGGATTCATACGGAGAAATTTCGAGAAATTCGGGGAAGGGCTGCATAAAACCTAAGACATGAAGTCGATTGAGTATTCTGTAAAGTGAGTTTCAAAGGTATTTCAGGCAGCGATTATTTTTTTATGAGGTAAACAATGCCAATGACCTATGGATAGAAAGTCTACCTAGTCCAGAATTCAATATGTAAAGAAATGGGTTTGCTTTTTAAGTTATTTCATGATCATTCGCAGAATTGCCAAATGGGTCCAAATGAACATTTACCCTCAAAAATTGATAAGTTAGAAAAATCTGCACGGGAGTTGTCTGCTACTTTTCAAAGATAGGAATAGTGTATTAACAGTTTGTGCAAAGTTTGGTGAAGTATTAATAGTGTATTAACAGTTTGTGCAAAGTTTGGTGAAGTATTAATAGTGTATTACCAGTTTGTGCAAAGTTTGGTGAAGTATTAATAGTGTATTAACAGTTTGTGCAAAGTTTGGTGAAGTATTAATAGTGTATTACCAGTTTGTGCAAAGTTTGGTGAAGTATTAATAATAAATCATTAACGTATATTCAAACCATGCAATGTTCAAAAGAAATATCATACGTTGGCAAATCAGAATCTTAGGTCCAGAAACTTCATCGGTAGATCAAATAAACTGGACAGGAAGAAAATCGGAGACCAAGGAATTGAAGCTAAGGTGGAGATTGACATTGACAAGGAGGCAGATAACAAGATCATCTTATAAACATAACAGCCGACGTAAAAGGCAGAATTAAAGTATAATTTTACACTAGTTCTTCTTGTGTTCACCCACAAAAAATTCAAGTAAGGATTTCACCGTCATCTTACATTTCAGGAAGGCGTGCTTCCTGGGGAAGACCATGACGTCATTATCAAACCCATGACCACGGGCGCGCAGGGCGGGTCGACTGGGAAACACGTGGCGCTGAGGCGGAGGACAGGGCGGGGAGGGCGGCAAGCAAGG
>JAWQFJ010022560.1:12500-18184 GCA_034096865.1 Theodoxus fluviatilis | reverse complement strand
TCCTCCATTCAAACGCTAGATGGTAATTGTCTGGCAATGAAGCAATGGCGAAACCAAAATCAATTCAAAGGAAGTAGTTTAATTTTCAGGATGCATTTACCCGTGAAAGGTGAATGGGCGTCAAGCGCCACAAAAATGCATAGAATGCAAGTAGAAGCAATCAATTCATTTCAACAACTTGCAGTGAGACATGGAAAAAACAAACAATGGAAAGAAATATGTCTGCCCGAGCCGAGGTAATTAACTAAGTGTACTTAGCTGACCCTTTCGATGAAATCGTGGAGTTGAGGACGCACGGATTCACACCCCACGCCTAATGCGTTTGCACAGGGGTTGAGAGGGGAAGGGGGGGGGGTTTTCGAGTGCACCGACATTGCAGCCGGTGACCCGGGAGAAAAATCACCACCAAGATGAAAACGGTCGGACTGGACATTCTTCGTTCTCTCTCTCTCTCTTTTCTTCTTCTCCCTGGAAAGGAGTCGGTCTTCTCTCAGGCAAGACAGGCCACCACACTTCAGCAGAGCAGGTAAGCAGGCTGGCAGGCAAGCTGGCTGTTCCTCATTCCACCACCCCCTGGCAAAGGCCCTCTTCCAGCCGGTTCCAGGCGGGCTTAGGTTTC
Organism: Theodoxus fluviatilis; assembly: GCA_034096865.1. Lineage (NCBI taxonomy): Eukaryota > Metazoa > Mollusca > Gastropoda > Cycloneritida > Neritidae > Theodoxus > Theodoxus fluviatilis. The sequence goes on along the minus strand of JAWQFJ010022560.1, from coordinate 17,565 downwards.
TCATCACTCATCACTCCTCGCTTTCTACATGGCCACTGCCAAGAGTAGAACACACCAAGCAGGGCGCCGATGACGCTGCTTCACCACTAAAAATAAATGTACTGGCGCCACGAGCATCCGGCGACACTCGCTTAAATGCCTTCACTGACGTCACCAAGTTCAGTCAGTCCAATCACCACTGTTCATCCCACTCCACTCTGACTGGTCAATTCACAAGTTGAAAGTCACAGGTTGGTCAGCGTGAAAACGCCAGTGGAGTCCACTACACTCGTAACACTTTCAAGTCATTCACCTACACAGGGGTCAATTCTTTACTGACACCGGCTCAGGGCAATGAAAAAAACCGCTAAAGCTACGGCTCAGCAGACGCATGTTAAACATTTCTAGTAATACTAATAACCAGAAGGCATGAAAAAACATTGTCTCGCCACACTGTCGTTCAGCAGTCATCTGGGTCTGTATGCAGCCGATGCGAATGGAACTGTTACCCCGGAATGGAACATCCGAACCAGACGAAGTTCTCTTGAAAAATTCCTGGAAAAACTTGAATCCGAGTCCTTACGCACATTGGAGTGCGTGTGTGAGTACGAACATACGTACTCGTGAGCGTGTGAGTGCAAGTTATCAATCCACCTGCACAATTTGTGTTTGCCTGCGTATTGGTGAGTTTATGCTGCCCATGTAATGTTCTTGTTTGTCCACTCCAGGGCGCCCCAGGGCCTCCTGTTCTACCTGGGCGGCCCTGCCTACCTGGCTGTCTTCATGGAGACCAGTGGCCAGCTCACCTTGGCCCTTAATACACAGGTATCATTGACCTCCACGCTGCAGAGCTTGACCTCGTCTTCGGCTGGTGATGGGTGCGAGTCGTGTCTCAATGAGGTCTCTGTGAGTCCTTGTAAAAATGGATTGCTTCTCTGGAAAGAGGGAAGAATCTTTCCCAGCTCTGGTTGTCTCGTGACAAGGAGGGTGGGGTTACCTGCCGAAACACCAGGTCGAATGCATCAAGGTAGAGGTAGACTGCAAGAGTTCAGGCAGATCTTTAACCATAATTTGATATCCATATGTTTCCAAATCACTAACTCATACATAATGAATTATTAAAAGAATTTTGGGCAGAAATCTGGTTCAAATTTTGATTTTTAAAATCACAAGTAAGTGTGTTTTTATTGTTATGATGTCACTCTGAGATGAGTGAGGATGTTGACGTGTGAATATTGTTTTGTAATTACCACAACAAGTCTGGCCAGAAGATTACTTTCCATAATATAAACATGGGGATATTTTTCACACTAAAGCGATGGTGTAGAAGGCTCTTGAAGGCACTCTGCGGGCTACATTTCTCCACACCACGCCAAACTTCAGATCGAATCCGTCTGCTCTCTCATTTGGGCACTGATGCTCTTTGAATGCAGCACACAATGGCAGCCTGTCAATTCTGTCTTCACGCTGTGTGCGTAGATAAGAGACAAAGGGGGACTTTGGCAGCAAACCTTTACACTGGTTCGTGAGATGGTTACAGTAAGTGTAATTAACAATTAGCCACACCAAATCCTTAGGGTGCTCCCCCTGCTCCCCCCCCCCCCCCCCCCCCCCCCCCCCCCCCCGCCTTCTCCGCTCACTTCTGGAAGCAGTGAAAAGGAGCAAAAGTCTACGTAAATGTTAGTAAGGCTCAGCATTGTACGTCCGAGAGACAGATTAGTCGTGGAATCGCGGGTCTTCGATACGGTCAGATTCAGCACATGAATCACCGCGTCCCTTTCCCTCCCCTACAGGGCACAGGACCGGGTGCCATGAATACTACCGCCACCCCGGGTGGCTACAGCGACGGTGAGTGGCACTATGTCTACGTCACCAGACAGGGCAACACGGCGTGGCTTCGTGATAGATTGGACAACCTGCTTGCATCAGTCACCTTCGGTAGGAGTTGCTTCCCTTTGATCCCATCTGCTTGATGGATTGTGTTGTCGCGTCAGGCTGAAGTTTCTAAAACTGATTGCCTGTCAAGAAAAAGATGGTCGAGTTGAATATTTCATGTAATATGTAATGGAGATGTGTTCTTCGGAACAACTTTCATCCATTTTCAAAACTCCACCCAGCCCTTGTTATTGCTTTACTTGCACTTCGCGGGCTTGAATCGTGCAGACAGAATGATAGGACACTTTCCCAGCCATATATCTCCAAATCCTGAGGCCTTGCTCAGGCCAATGTCAGTCCGTTGCCACACGAAAGGTAATCAGTCGTTTCACACCTATCATTCTCTCTCGCACACAGGAACCCAGTTTACTCCTGTATTATAAGTATGGCGGAATCAAAGACAGTCGGGAATAGCGTATGGAGATTGCTCGTTTCAAAAATTGAAACGAACGACTGAAATTTGGTGTACTGTACTGCACAGTTTGAAACGACGGAATTCGATGTGTACTTATTCCTTGTCTAATATGAAGAAAAACAACATTTTACATCCGATTCAAGCTTGACAATTCGACCATCTATTTCGCAACCGGCTGGACCTTTTCACAAAATCAGTCGCGATACATAACCTCTGTGTAGTCTTTTCACAACTTCTTACGAGCCAACGAGGCCTACATTTTTGTATTGTGTCGATCATTTTAAAACGTTTTCTGTTATTTATTTTGTAGATGTTCACCTAGCTCAATTCTCAGTGTCGCTTTATGATCGTTGCTACTGTGAGCACGTTCTACAGCAAAAGTTATGTTACAATTATGCTTGGTTAGTGGCTGTGTCAGATTTCTCTGCGTAGATATACCGTACATTTGCAGAAGCTTTATAGAGTTATCCTGTGCAGTGTTTGTAGAGAAAATGCTGTTTGCAGCATAGTAAAGCACGTTGTTCTACGAGAAATATATGCTTCTTTGGAAATTTGAGCTGTTTTATTCAACACCACTTGTGAAGCAACGCGAAATAGAGTGGAGTGTAGACGATTCGATTCGAGTATCAGATAATTTTTTTTTAAATTTGGTATCTTCACAAATCTTATTCACCATTAATTTGTGACTTTGTTTTCTTAGGAATAGTCACAGTTTGAGTAGTTGTATGCGTTTGAGTGCTGTTTTACTTTTCCGTCAGCATGTGAAATATGTTCTTGCTAGCTTATCTAATCGAAAATATAGTGGCATGCTGTTAATGTTCTTCAACCTTTACCTCTTTTTGTAATTTGAATGTTTACCTCAACTTTCATAGTCAGTGGAATCGGAGGTAAGTCTCTGGTGTTTGGTTGCGGACTTGATGAAATTCATTCTTTAACACTCCCAAACAGTAGTAGCCTCATAGAGGAGGTCGGTTGTGTAGATTTACGTACATTTTACTCACATTTCATTACACAATTCGTTCCCATCCCCTTTCCTGCTCTCTTTTGCACTTCACTTACAGTTAGAGACGGTCTCTTGGCCTCGTAGTTTTGTGGTCTTTGGACAATTTCTCCGCACTCCTCCACCTTCCTTCTTTGCTATGCCCCATGGAAAGCAGAAATGTTTCTTGGTACAGTGGTAATATTGACGACGGAGGACAGATCAGAAGAATGAATTGAAGGAGAATGAAATTAAAGTATTTTTCGTCTACTTGATTCGTTCCTAAAGTGTTCTAGCGTATGTGTGACGGTGTAAATTGTTTGTGGCGGAATGATTTAACATCTACATAATGATAAAAGAAGTATATATTGCTAATATTGCAGTCGTCGGATGATTAACGTCTTAGGTATTCAGTTTGAATACTTCCTGTAAGCTTTTAAGAGTTTTGATTCTGAAGTGGTTGCAGCCATACGAGGTGAGTATGTTATATCCCAAAGTATTGATATTACCAGATTCTTTTTAGGGCTACAGGTACGTCGCTTATGGAAAATATCTTGAAATTGTTCGTATTGTCTGGAGGACTGTTTTAGTTCAAAATTTAAGGCTTTTCTGATATCATCTGAATGCCCATCTTCGAAATATAAGACTTTTCTACTCTGTAAAGTGGAAATGGTTTGTCAGGAACTGTATGGTTAAGAATGAATTGTTTCAGAAAACGAACTCTCATGAGCGACATCGGTCTCTTTGGTCATTCATGAGCACAAAAGATTTCAAAGTAAAGTCACGGGAAAAGTTTCCTAGCAATGCAAGTCGGAAACTTGGATTACCAATGAGCAAAAATGATTTCAGCGTAAAATCATGTGGAGATTATGCTAGTAATGCATGTCGACAACTTGAATAACCAACGGGTACAAAAGTTTTCAAAATTGGGGTCATGGGAAAATTGTGCTAGTATTGCAAGTCGACAATTTAAATAACCAATGAGCACAACATATTTCAAAGCCAGGGTCATGTTGAAGTTGTGCTAGTATTGCAAGTCGACAAATTGAGAAACAATGAGCACAAAATGATGTCAAAGCTAGGATCATGAGGACATTGTGCACGCAGTGTAAGTCGACAACTTGAATAACCCATGAGCACAATATATATCAAAGCCAGGGTCATGTAGATATTGTGCTAGTACTGCAGGTCGACAACTTGGATAACCAATGAGCACAATATACAGTATTTCAAGGCAAAGGTCATGTAGATATTGTGCTAGTACTGCAAGTCGACAACTTGGATAACCAATGAGCACAATATACAGTATTTCAAACCCAGGGTCATGGAGATATTGTGCTAGTACTGCAAGTCGACAACTTGGAAATCCACCCTCTTCAGGTTCTGGCGTGGCGCAGACGCTGAACGCAGCGGAGCTTTTTGTTGGAGGAGTGGCAGACACGACGGCAGTTGCCTCCCTTCCCCGCAGCGCCCAGGTGTCGCTACGAGGCTGTATGGACGAGCTGCGCTTTGCGTCCTTCAGTCTCGCCTCCACAGTCCCCAACGTGCTGCCCTTCCAGAGTCCTCTGCAGGAAAGGTAAACTCCTCTCCCCCTTCCACCCCCATCCCCCAGCAACCTTTCTTCTTCCCCCTAAAAGAGCTTCTATTTCGAAGTACTCAACAGGAGATTGAGATCTTCTATCCTACCGACACACGCGTGCGCGCACGCACACACACATTTGCGCAAAAAATGGAGGCCCTCACTGTCCCTCTCCACC
>JAWQFJ010022560.1:0-5000 GCA_034096865.1 Theodoxus fluviatilis | reverse complement strand
GTGGTCGTGGTGGTGGTGGTCGTGGTGGTGGTGGTCGTAGTGTTGGTGGTGGTGGTGGTGGTAGTCGTGGTGGTGGTGGTGGTGGTGGTGGTGGTGGTGGTGGTGGTCGTGGTGGTAATGGTCGTGGTGGTGGTGGTCGTGGTGGTGGTGGTCGTGGTGGTGGTGGTCGTGGTCGTGGTCGTGGTCGTGGTGGTGGTGGTGGTGGTGGTGGTGGTGGTGGTGGTGGTGGCGATGGTGTTCGTGGTGGTCGTGGTGGTGGTCGTGGTCTTGGTGGTGGTGGTGGTGGTGGTGGTCGTGGTGGTGGGCGTGGTGGTGTGCGTGGTGGTGGTGGTCGTGGTGGTGGTGGTCGTGGTCGTGGTGGTTATGGTCGTGGTGGTCGTGGTGATCGTGGTGGTGGTGGTGGTGGTCGTGGTCGTGGTCGTGGTGGTAGTGGTGGTGGTGGTGGTCGTGGTGGTGGTGGTGGTGGTCGTGGTGGTGGTGGTGGTGATGGTGGTGGTGGTGGTGGTGGTCGTGGTGGTGGTCGTGGTCGCGGTCCTGGTGGTTGTGGTGGTGGTGGTCGTGGTGGTGGTGGTCGTGGTGGTGGTGGTGGTCGTGGTGGTGGTGGTCGTGGTGGTGGTGGTGGTGGTGGTGGTGGTGGTTGTGGTGCTGGTAGTGGTCGTGGTGGTGGTGGTCGTGGTGGTGGTTGTCGTAATCGTGGTGGTGGTGGTGGTGGTGGTCGTGGTGCTGCTGGTTGTCGTGGTGGTGGTGGTGGTCGTGGTGGTGGTGGTGGTCGTTGTGGTGGTGGTGGTGGTGGTGGTCGTTGTGGTGGTCGTGGTGGTGGTGGTCGTGGTGGTGGTGGGGGTGGTGGTGGTGGTCGTGATGGTGGTGGTCGTGGTCGTGGTGGTCGTGGTGGTGGTGGTCGTGGTGGTGGTGGTCGTGATGGTTGTGGTCGTGGTGTTGGTGGTCGTGGTGGTGGTGGTGGTGGTGGTGGTGGTCGTGGTGGTGGTGGTCGTGGTGGTGTTGGTCGTGGTGGTGGTGGTGGTGGTGGTGGTGGTGGTGGTGGTGGTCGTGGTGGTGGTGGTCGTGGTGGTGGTGGTCGTGGTGGTGGTGGTGCTGGTCGTGGTGGTGGTGGTGGTGGTGGTCGTGGTGGTGGTGGTCGTGGTGGTGGTGGTCGTGGTGGTGGTGGTCGTGGTGGTTGTGGTCGTGGTGGTTGTGGTGGTGGTGGTGGTGGTGGTCGTGGTGGTGGTGGTCGTGGTGGTCGTGGTCGTTGTCGTGGTCATGGTGGTCGTGGTGGTGGTGGTCGTGGTGGTGGAGGTCGTGGTCGTGGTTGTCGTGGTGGTGGTTGTCGTGGTGGTGGTGGTCGTGGTGGTGGTGGTCGTGGTGGTGGTGTTCGTGGTGGTGGTGGTCGTGGTGGTTGTGGTTGTGGTGGTGGTGGTCGTGGTGGTGGTGGTCGTGGTGGTGGTGGTCGTGGTGGTGGTGGTCGTGGTGGTCGTGGTCGTGGTGGTGGTGGTCGTGGTCGTTGTGGTCGTGGTCGTGGTGGTCGTGGTCTTGGTGGTCGTTGTCGTGGTGGTCGTGGTCGTGGTTGTCGTGGTCGTGGTGGTCGTGGTCGTGGTGGTCGTGGTGGTGGTGGTCGTGGTGGTGGTGGTGGTGGTCGTGGTGGTCGTGGTCGTGGTGGTCGTGGTCGTAGTGGTCGTGGTCGTGGTGGTCCTGGTGGTCGTGGTCGTGGTGGTCGTGGTCGTGGTGGTCTTGGTCGTGGTGGTCGTGGTCGTGGTGGTCGTGGTCGTGGTGGTCGTTGTGGTGGTGGTAGTGGTGGTAGTGGTCGTGGTGGTGGTGGTCTTGCTGGTGGTGGTCGTGGTGGTGGTGGTCGTGGTGGTGTTGGTCGTGGTGGTCGTGGTCGTGGAGGTGGTGGTCGTGGTGGTGGTGGTCGTGGTGGTGGTGGTCGTGGTGGTGGTTGTCGTGGTGGTGGTGGTCGTGGTGGTGGTGGTCGTGGTGGTGGTGGTCGTGGTCGTGGTGGTCTTGGTGGTGGTGGTCGGGGTCGTGGTGGTCGTGGTCGTGGTGGTCGTAGTCGTGGTGGTCGTTCTCGTGGTGGTCGTGGTCGTGGTGGTCGTGGTGGTGCTTGTCGTGGTGGCTGTGGTCGTGGTGGTGGTGGTCGTGGTCGCGGTGGTCGTGGTGGTGGTGGTCGTGGTGGTGGTGGTCATGGTGGTGGTGGTCGTGGTGGTGGTGGTCGTGGTGGTATTGGTCGTTCTGGTGGTGGTCGTGGTGGTGGTGGTGCTGGTCGTGGTGGTGGTGGTGGTGGTCATGGTGTTGGTCGTGGTGGTGGTCGTGGTGGTGGTGGTCGTGGTGGTGGTGGTCGTGGTGTGGTGGTCGTGGTGGTGGTGGTCGTGGTGGTGGTGGTGGTCGTGGTGGTGGTGGTGGTCGTGGTGGTGGTCGTGGTGGTGGTGGTGGTCGTGGTGGTGGTGGTCGTGGTGTCGTGGTGATCGTGGTGGTGGTGGTCGTGGTGGTGGTGGTGGTCGTGGTGGTGGTGGTCATGATGGTGGTGGTGGTCGTGGTGGTTGTGGTCGTGGTGGTCGTGGTCGTGGTGGTCGTGGTCGTGGTGGTCGTTGTCGTTGTGGTCGTGGTCGTGGTGGTCGTGGTCGTGGTGGTCGTGGTCGTGGTGGTCGTGGTCGTGGTGGTCGCTGTCGTGGTGATCGTGGTAGTGGTTGTCGTGGTCGTGGTGGTCGTTGTTTGTGTGGTGGTGGTGATGGTCATGGTGGTCGTGGTGGTGGTGGTGGTCGTGGTGGTGGTGGTCGTGGTGGTGGTGGTGGTCGTGGTGGTGGTCGTGGTGGTGGTGGTGGTCGTGATGGTGGTGGTCGTCGTGGTGGTGGTGGTCGTGGTGATGGTGGTCGTGGTGGTGGCGGTGGTCGTGGTGGTGGTGGTCGTGGTGGTCGTGGTGGTCGTGGTGGTGGTGGTCGTGGTGGTGGTGGTCGTGGTTGTGGTGGTCGTGGTGGTGGTGGTCGTGGTGGTCGTGGTCGTGGTGGTCGTTGTCGTGGTGGTCGTGGTCGTGGTGGTCGTGGTGGTGGTGGTGGTGGTGGTGGTGGTCTGGTGGTGGTGGTGGTGGTGGTGGTCGTGGTGGTGGTGGTCGTGGTGTGGTGGTCGTGGTCGTGGTGGTCGTGGTCGTGGTGGTCGTGGTCGTGGTGGTCGTGGTCGTGTGGTCGTGGTCGTGGTGGTCGTGGTCGTGGTGGTGGTCGTGGTCGTGGTGGTCGTGGTCGTGGTGGTCGTGGTCGTGGTGGTCGTGGTCGTGGTGGTCGTGGTCGTGGTGGTCGTGGTCGTGGTGGTCGTGGTCGTGGTGGTCGTGGTGGTGGTGGTCGTGGTGGTGGTGGTCGTGGTCGTGGTGGTCGTGGTCGTGGTGGTCGTGGTGGTGGTGGTGGTCGTGGTGGTCGTGGTGGTGGTGGTGGTGGTGGTGGTGGTCGTGGTGGTGGTGGTGGTCGTGGTGGTGGTGGTCGTGGTGGTGGTGGTGGTGGTCGTGGTGGTGGTGGTGGTGGTCGAGGTGGTGGTGGTGGTGGTGGTGGTGGTCGTGGTGGTGGTGGTCGTGGTGGTGTTGGTCGTGGTGGTGGTGGTCGTTGTCGTGGTCGTGGTCGTGGTTGTGGTCGTGGTCGTGGTCGTGGTCGTGGTCGTGGTGGTCGTGGTGGTCGTGGTCGTGGTGGTCGTGGTCGTGGTGGTCGTGGTCGTGGTGGTCGTGGTGGTCGTGGTCGTGGTGGTCGTGGTCGTGGTGGTCGTGGTCGTGGTGGTCGTGGTCGTGGTGGTCGTGGTGGTGGTGGTCGTGGTGGTGGTGGTCGTGGTGGTGTGGTCGTGGTGGTCGTGGTGGTGGTGGTCGTGGTGGTGGTGGTCGTGGTGGTGGTGGTCGTGGTGGTGGTGGTCGTGGTGGTGGTGGTCGTGGTGGTGGTGGTCGTGGTGGTGGTGGTCGTGGTGGTGGTGGTCGTGGTGGTGGTGGTCGTGGTGGTGGTGGTCGTGGTGGTGGTGGTCGTGGTGGTGGTGGTGGTGGTGGTGGTGGTGGTCGTGGTGGTGGTGGTCGTGGTGGTGGTGGTCGTGGTGGTGGTGGTCGTGGTGGTGGTGGTCGTGGTGGTGGTGGTCGTGGTGGTGGTGGTCGTGGTGGTGGTGGTGGTGGTGGTGGTGGTGGTGGTGGTGGTGGTCGTGGTGGTGGTGGTCGTGGTGGTGGTGGTCGTGGTGGTGGTGGTCGTGGTCGTGGTGGTCGTGGTCGTGGTGGTGGTGGTGGTGGTGGTGGTGGTGGTGGTGGTGGTGGTGGTGGTGGTGGTCGTGGTGGTCGTGGTGGTGGTCGTGGTCGTGGTGGTGTGGTCGTGGTGGTGGTGGTGGTGGTCGTGGTGGTGGTGGTCGTGGTGGTGGTGGTGGTCGTGGTGGTGGTGGTCGTGGTGGTGGTGGTCGTGGTGGTGGTGGTGGTGGTGGTCGTGGTGGTGGTGGTCGTGGTGGTGGTGGTCGTGGTGGTGGTGGTCGTGGTGGTGGTGGTCGTGGTGGTGGTCGTGGTCGTGGTGGTCGTGGTCGTGGTGGTCGTGGTGGTGGTGGTCGTGGTCGTGGTGGTCGTGGTGGTGGTGGTCGTGGTGGTGGTGGTCGTGGTGGTGGTGGTCGTGGTGGTGGTCGTGGTCGTGGTGGTCGTGGTCGTGGTGGTCGTGGTCGTGGTGGTCGTGGTGTGGTGGTGGTCGTGGTGGTGGTGGTCGTGGTGGTCGTGGTGGTGGTGGTCGTGGTCGTGGTGGTGGTGGTCGTGGTGGTGGTGGTGGTCGTGGTGGTCGTGGTGGTGGTGGTGGTCGTGGTGGTGGTGGCCGTGTTGGTGGTGGTGGTCGTGGTGGTAGGCGTGGTGGTGGTGGTGGTCGTGATGGTGGTGGTCGTCGTGGGTGTGGTGGTCGTGGTGTTGGTGGTCGTGGTGGTGGCGGTGGTCGTGGTGGTGGTGGGAGTGGTGGTGGTGGTGGTCGTGGTGGTGGTGGTTGTGGTGGTGGTGGTCGTGGTCGTGGTGGTCGTGGTCGTGGTGGTCG
>JAWQFJ010022558.1:30000-33916 GCA_034096865.1 Theodoxus fluviatilis | reverse complement strand
AGACTGTTTTTAAAACCCCGGAAAATTTAAACAACGGTATACTTTCTGCACAAATGAACCCCCACGGCAAGACACAAGATAAGTAACCAAAACCTGCAAACATGACGACACACCTACAAGACCCTTACGACACATCCGGGTACCACCCCTACGTAGTTTATATCTGGCTAGCAAAGGAACGTACGAGCGATCGAAACACATGCAGTCACACAACTACACGCCAGCATACAGACGATCGCGCTAAGTGTGGATATACAAAGGTTTCATGTAAAGGCTCGAATGAGTATAAGCCAGCAACGATACCTTTTAGTCACGAAAATTCTGCTGGGCTCTTGCAATTGACACATCGGAAAGTGGATGCACAATCACACCACCACTTTACCGTTTCGCACCCCCCCCATGTTCACTTGGCGAGGAGAACGAAAATTCTACTATCATCGAGTTCCCAATCAACTTGCGCGCACAGGACACTAGGCGTGCAATGTAATAACGACTTGGCTACACACATAGCACTAGTATCCGCGCTTATCAACACGTGCGAGATGATATTATACCACGTAAGGATTTTAGATGGTGCGACTGCGGTCAGAACCACACGGGGGGGGCCCGCCCACAAATTTTTGAATAGTGCTGTTTGATATCAATGTTTTAGGTAGTTATTAGTCGATTCAGATAGCGAACGACAATACCACAAGCAACTAAAACATGAAGGAGCTTGGGAGCAGCGCTTTGAGGCAAAGGTTAAGAAACCGTTTGAGTTTCGGCTCAGCTGGCAGTCAACCACCTCGACTCTCCGTGCGGCGGTACAACACTACCGAATTGTCTGAACCACTCCCGACAGTACACGACCCGTCTTTGGAGAATCTCACCATAAATCTCACTAATTTGCAGTAGTTTCACGCATTCGTTTGCTTCACGAGCCCACCCAAAACCACCTCCTCCCCCTGTCCACGCCCTTGGCATCACGCACACGACACAACACACCATCACCTACTATTTCACTACATACACACACACACACACACACACACACACACACACACACACACACACACACACACATACACACTCAAACACACACACATGCACGCACGCACGCACACCCACTCCACCCCACCCCCTCACACACACACACACACACACACATACACGCACACACACCCCCCCCCCCCCGCCCCCCCCCCCCCCATCCCCACACACACATGGTCATGAGGTCAACGAATGGATTACCTTATAAACACAACCGCATTATGCAACACCTGTGCCTCCCTGTCTCTGTCTCGTTTCCTGCTTCCCAGCAAGCAGTGCCCCTCCTCTCACCCACTTACACACACACACACACACACACACACACACACACACACACACACACACACACACACAAACACACACACCCTGTCTGTCCACCTTCCGCCCAGCAGTCTGTGATGAGTCACACTCTGGTTACAGCAAGCAGTTCGTTTTGCAAAGGCAATTGTGGAGACAGCGCTGTGCAGCTCTATTCGGGGCTTCTCGGCTCCTGACGTCAGCCTAGGGAAATCCGGTTCGCCTTGGTGTGGCAGACAAGATGGACGACAGAGAGAGATGGGAAGCGTTACAATTTACGTCAAATTTCACCACGAGTGTCTTTCCTGACCCATTTCATACAAGATACTCTTAACTCCCCTCCTCTTCCTCTACCTCATATTTCTCCACATAGCTGACCTCTCGCCTTTCTACTTTTTTCTGCGTTCTCGAACCTTGAAAATAAGCGATCTAAATTCAGTTTTCAGTGAAGTAGGTTCAACTTTTGTGTATTGGGCAGATATCTGTGGGAATTGTGTTTTGGTTTGAACACATCGATTGTAACCGGGTGCTTGGGTGTGGTTGAATCCACTCACTCACCAGGACATAATTAATTTGGGTCCGGGTTTCCGAATAAGAACAAAGATGATGTTACGTTTTCCTTAGAGTTTTAATTTGAGGTTGCACACATATATTTGCAAGTACACGCAAATGACATGAACCCAGCCACTAGAGTTTTGGAATGATGGATGAATGAAAAGGAGGTAAACGGAGTAGACCAGATGAAGGGGAGGTAAGCAGAGTAACCAGATGAAGGGGAGGTAAGCAGAGTAACCCGATGAAAGCGGCACCTCTGCAACAACAATTAATAATTCCAGTTAAAATATACTAGCCGGTTGACATAATAATCACACTAATTACTAACTCTCATGCAAACATGAAATACCATAACCCACATAACGTAATCCCTCCAATCATGTCACGTTATGACGAATAATGGTTGTCACAGAAAATCCCTATACATGCCAAGTGATTTATTCTGCACTTGTGAAATTCTGTCACCAATTAGTTCTCTCCTTATACAACATCAGCCTACTTCACACCTTCAACTGAAAGGAGAAACTAGCTCTTTAATATTCATTGTGTGGGAACGATACAACTTGTTGTTTACCTGTACTAGAACCAAGCATTAAGGTTCTGGTGAACATATAGCTGATCCCACTTGACTAGCATACAAAATGCATGTCAATCCTAACAGCAATCACTTTGTTAATTTGCTAACAATTGATTGCAAGCAACTCACGTGCTTATTCCATGGATTCCTGATCCACTCGTAATACTCATATTAACCAATATGCTTTTGGAGTTATATACTCTGAACCCTGCTGGCGTTTGTATTCTACTCCAACATATTCCCTGTGACAATTTCCAAGTACATGTATGGATTTGTGATCACACAACCGTAGTGTCTGCATGCTTATTATTTATTCTATATCTAAACTACAATAATCTCTCAAAGATCTCATACCCAGAAACAACATAGGTATTATACTCAACATAACATTGAATTAAGACATGACAATACAATTGTAACAATGCTACACATTTAGACACAACTGGCCCCACGTGGAGCGCGCAAAATCTGACATCCCCCAGCCCACATCCTATCTTAACTATATCAATATAACTCATAATCCAAATTTAAACAACATATAATTTTCTTCTGCATTGCATGATTCATTTCCTGACAATGGATTTCTATTCAACATTAATTTTGCAACCCTCTTTAAAATACCCTAGCCCCCCACGTGGTATGAGCATGGCTTGTTAGGATCCAACAGCAAAGTTTCCTAATATGTGCTAAAACACCCATATTAAACATACATTTATACAAGAATCAATATATACTAATAACATCTAAATAATATGCAAAATAATAACTCACTTGGTTTAAAGATGCTTAGGCTTTTTGGCCGATTACGAATGCAGCGTGTGGGAACGCTGCTTGGTCAAGGGAGGCAGAAACAGGAAATGGCCCAATTCGCATACAGGAAACACCCCAAAACCCACAACTCATGCCTTACATTTATTTGATTTTAACTGAATTTCAATCTCATCTCATTTATAATAAATTTCTTAACCTACTTAACCCACTTTTACATTCTCTAAATTATAATGACTTAATTCCAATTTCAGTTTTGGTTCATAATTACTTTGGGAAAAACAAAGGGAAGTAACCCCTGGTTGAAACTCACTTGTTAAGTTACACATACCAGATTTAGTTCCCTTTAACCATATAAGATTTTTTTCTGTGTTACACTCACAATAATGACTTTGCTTGCTGATTATTGTGGGGGTTACACGATTGACAAGCAAAATATATAATTTTTCAATTACTCCTTCTGTTAAAATTTCTCAGAGATGATGTCAATGTATTACAAGCACTGCGCGTTTCGCTTTGCTCCTGGGCACACAACGTGGAATATCATACAGTTCATTGTGATGCGAGATCCAATGAGATCTAGTAATAGCATATTATACACCTCAATAACTAGCGGAGTTTGGGGTCCCGAGTAGGGCCGAAGAAGAGCGCATCTGTAATTCCCTTTGCAAAACTAACAACTGCTCTGCC
>JAWQFJ010022558.1:15000-25000 GCA_034096865.1 Theodoxus fluviatilis | reverse complement strand
ATTGCGGAATGAGAAATAATTCAAGTCCAAGCAGGTGCGTTTGAAAGGTGCATGCACGTAACTTTTACACGATGGATGGATGGATGGATGGATGGATGGATGGATGGATGGATGGATGGATGGATGCATGGATGCATGGATGGATGCATGGATGGATGGATGGATGAATCCATGCATGTGTCGTGCCTAGATCCTGAAAGTGCCTAAGTTCTTGAATTAGGCAGTCTCTTGCCTAATTCGCGAAATAGGCAATGGCTGTGCCTAATCTGTGAAATCAATGTTGACTTTTGCCTAAATTGTGAAATTTCATGATTTAGGCTGCCTATTTCATCAATTAGGCAGCCTAAGTCATGAAATTAGGCAAAGTTTCGATTTAGGCACGACTGCTGTACAATTTAGGCAAAAAATCTACAGAATAGGCAGAAACCTTGCCTAGTGTGTCAAATCAATTGCGTGTCAGTGTTAGCCAAATCTGCGTTTGATGAACGGAAGAACACTTGTTGTTTGTAATGAGTTGATGGTGTAATTCACCTTGCATTACACCCCGGGCGTTTGTGACTTCTATTCGTCTCCAGAACACTTCAATCGGATTGCTCAGAACCTACCGTCTATTGACTAGATTGTTGTGCATGTGCTCCAATGTCAATGAACTAACGTACGAGGGTATATTGTCAAATTGCTCAAGGTTACATATTTACTGTTAGCACTACACATGCTTTTTGGAACAACACAAACGGTTGAAGATTCAAGTTATTTCGTAATATATGGCTAGGCTATGCAGTGAGAGGCACGCACACACGCAGATTTGGCTAACACTGACACGCAATTGATTTGACACACTAGGCTAGGCAAGGCTGCCTAATTGACGAAATAGGCAGCCTAAATCATGAAATTTCACAAATTAGGCAAAAGTCAACATTGATTTCACAGATTAGGCACAGCCATTGCCTATTTCGCGAATTAGGCAAGAGACTGCCTAATTCAAGAACTTAGGCACTTTCAGGATCTAGGCACGACACATGCATGGATGGATGGATGGACGGGTGGCTGGATGAATGGCTGGATAAATGGCTGGCTGGCTGGCTGATGGATGGATGGATGAATGGACGAATGGATGGATGGATTGATGGATGGATGGATGGATGGTGGATGGATGCACGGATGGATGGATGGATGAATGGATGGATGAATGGATGGACGAATGGATGGATGGATTGATGGATGGATGGATGGATGGTGGATGGATGCACGGATGGATGGATTGATGGATGGATGGATGGATGGATGGATGGATTGATGGATGGATGGATGGATGGATGGATGGATGGATGGATGGATGGATGGATGAATGGATGGATAAATGGATGGATGGATGGATGGATGGATGGGCGATGCATCGATGGATGGATGGATGGGCGATGCATCGATGGATGGATGGACGGATGGATGGACGGATGGATGGATGGTGGATGGATGGAGATTTAATTCCTGTCAGCCTTTGGGGGCTATGTAAGCCCATCGATCACGAAAAATCATCAGAGCTGGTAAGAGTAAGAGCAAGTTAAAATCACAATTTCCCAAATATTTTGTCTCTTAAGAATCACCTAGGAAGACGCGGTAGATCTGTTCTTACCCCCATCCTTCAGGGGGAAACTGTGACACGAGACAGATAGAGATGTCTGCAGCTCCGTGGGTAGAGTGTGCATCAAGAACAATAAAGATAGAGAAATGGACATCTGCTGGGTGCGGCTTGTCAGGGAGCAGGTAGGGGGCCCCTCGTTGTGCATGGAAAATGACGGTAAAGAAATATTTCTTCATAGATTTGAATGAAACAAAGGGCATGGAAGAAAATGAAGGAGGGGGGGGGGGGAGGAGGAGGGGGGGGGGAGGGGAGGGAGGAGGAGGAGAGGAGGAGGAGGAGGAGGAGAGAGAGAGAGAGGATGTGGAGCAGGAGAAGAGAGAAGAGGAGGAGGAGGAGGAGGAGGAGGAGGAGGAGGAGAGAGGAGAGAGGAGAGAGGAGGAGGAGAGAGGAGGAGGAGGAGGAGGAGAGGAGGAGGAGGAGGAGGAGGAGGAGGAGGAGGAGGAGGAGGAGGGGGAGGAGGAGGAGGAGGAGGAGGAGGAGGAGGAGGAGGAGGAGGCGGAGGAGGAGGAGGAGGACGGAGGAGGAGGCAGGCAGGCAGGCAGACAGACAGGCAGGCAGCAGGCAGGCAGGCAGGCAGACAGACAGACAGGCAGGCAGGAACACAGACATACAGTCACACAGACAGATACACAGATACACAAACACACACACACAGACGACAATTGGAGGAAGTTGATTTGCAGAGGGGGAGCGGAGATCGCCAAGCCGCAGTGACTGACATGACAATACACTGCAATACAACTCCTGCTGACGTGACAATACAATCTGGAATACAACTCCTGCTGTGACAATACACTCTGCAATACAACTCCTGCTGCTGTGACAATACACTCTGCAATACAACTCTTGCTGTGTGATGTTAGAGCTTCCACTGCCCTGGCCTGGACACAGGCAAGGAACATCAGCTGATTACCGCAGGGATGAATCTCAGGGTTGAGATGGCATTGGTGATGCCAGGAAATCAGTATGCAAATGAGGCGCGCGCGCACACACACACACACACACACACACACACACACACACACACACACACACACACACTCAAAGCGAGCGAGTGAGGGAGAGATTGACTGATTGATTCTTTATTTATCAAGGATGAAATTTTTGGCATTTCTGCCTATCTTACAAATTGTCCTTGCTCATAAAGAAAAGAGATATTCCTCCTCCCCAGCCTGGCCCCACCCACAGAGAATGGGTGGAGATCACTTCACAGGAACTGAATAAGTCTGTGGCTGTGGTCATATTCATAAACATGGGGATAGATAGGCGCCCAGGGATTTCAGATTACTGGTCAATGGCACCTGAACTGTACACCCATGGTATCATGCCATGTTCTCCAGGGATAGATTCCAAGAAATCTATCACACCATGCTACATGCAGGGGGTGAAGATGCAGAAGGCAAAGACAAAATTGAATCGTTCATGAACAAGCTCTTGATGAAGTTCCGTGCTGCCTTCTTTCTTTTCAGGGAACTATCTATTGATGAGATGGTTGTTGGGTTCAAAGGCAGATGGAAATTCAAGCAATACAATGCTGCAAACCCCAAAAAGTATCACATCAAGACATTTGGGTTGAGTGATTCTGCCACGGGTTATGTGACAAAAATCCTCACATACTTTGGATCTGACACCTCCTACAATCCTGAGGCTGACCAGTCTTCTGGTCATGCAGTGCAAGTTTTTGATACACTGCTGCAGTATGTTAGGACAGGGCACAAGATCTATGCTGACAGGTACTACACTACCAAGAATCTCATCAACTACCTGCAAGAGAGACGGTTGTACTACACTGGTACCCTGAATGTGAACCGAGTTGGATTTCCTCCCCAACTGAAGCAACTCTGCCTGAACCACAGAGAAATGGAGTGGTTTATGAACAGAGATGACTCCATGCTCTGTGTGGCGTTCAGAGACAAGAAAGCCAAGAAGCCTGTCCTCATGGTCTCCACTGATGCAGAGGTCAGCACAACAACTGTGAAAGATGTCCACAAGCCAACGATGATTCACATCTACAATCAGAACATGAATGGCTGCGACATGATGGACCAAAACGTTACATACTACAGCTCCTTTGACAGGAAAACCATCAAGTGGTGGACATTGTTTTTCTTCTGGCTGCTTGAAATCACCCAAGTCAATGCATTCATTATCTACAGCTTGACCAGGGAGGAGAAAGCCATACCCTATCCCCTGAAGAAATTCAAGCAAGGTCTCCTGAGACAACTCACAGAGAGTGCTGCTGTCATTTTGCCATGATATTGTGAAATCTTCAGCGCTTTCCTCATTCAGCACTCTCATTTCTCATCTCTCTTCATTTCAAACCCTCCTCTCCCACCCCCCCCCCCCCCCCCCCCCCCCCCCCCCCCCCCCCCCCCCATCATGATCTCCGTCCTTTCTTCCTTCACTCTCACCCGTCTCCTTTGGTCTTTCATGACCCTCACCCCTATTTCCCCTTTCCCTTCAATTTTTTTCCAACACCGAGGCAGCGTCTCTGCCTTGTGGAACAAATGGACACATCGGTCAAGTGGCGGGCGTCAGTGTGGGGAGATCGGGCGGATGCTACGTCACCTCTGGTGTCGACATGCGCAAAGAGGACTCGGACAGGTGGTGACACTTGATGAAGCAAGGGCCGCCATCGCTAGGCACGGGCGACTGGGTCCGGACGAAGACTTGCCCTTCGCCTATTTCGCCCCCCCCCCCCTTCAACCCTTTCGTAGCTCCCCCCTCCCCTCATCCCCAGTCCCCTCCCTCCAGGGATCCATCAACCTCCGGTTCCCCGTGTAAGCCCCGTGACTCAGAGCTGCTCTCGATCCCTAATCGCCCGGCAGACCGGCACCCCTGCCTGGCTATCTCAGCATGCCCTTGCCTGCCCCTGGCACCTTGCCTCCCCATTGCGCTTTTCTCCCACCCTCTCCTTACGTCTCTACCCCCGCCCATCCCTCCTTCTCCTCCTTCTCCTCCTTTCCTCCTTCCATCCTTCCTCAGACGCCTCCTCCATCGCGTACGACTTCGTCCTCCCCGATGTTCCGTCCTTCCACTTCCTCCGATGCCTGGCGGCTAAACATCCTTTCAGCCGTCCCTTCTCCAACTCCTCCTTTTTTTGGACTTCCGCCGTGATGCCCCACCTCTTCCTTTTGTCCATACCCATTGCCGTGAAAAGTTGCAATTTTCCTCTGCGGCCCGAACTAGCCGCAGCCCAAATATTTGAACCAATTTTTCGAACCCTGCCCTCCCTGACGGAGCCAAATGAGCCCCCGCCGAGGAGAGGCGTGATTCCTCTCCAGTCTCCCCATTCAAGGGCTTGCTGATCTCCAGTGTTCCAAGGTGACACCACGTAGCCCTACTGCCGTGCGGGAGATTATCTCTGAGAGGAGGTGTCATAGAACTTTTGTTGCTAATCTATTTTGAGGAAAGCCTGTGACCACTAGAATTCAGAAGCTCGTTCCCCGGCCTCCGGTTAACCGCACTTGGTCCAAGAAACAGCTCGATGCTTTGCCTCGTGTTTGCCCTCACTAACAACGGCTCCAGTGCTGGGAGTTCTTCTCAATCAGGCAATGTTTGACTCCAACTCGCGCAGCGGTTGTGTTCCATTTTCCAGACTGTGTCGACCAAGGCGTGTGTCTTTACTGTCTCCCATCTGATTCAGTTCTTTTAATTTGTACCGATCCACAATCCCTTTCTTTTTTGTGACATTTCTGCATAACGTCGGAGTAACATTTCTTGTCTTTGGGCGACCAATGTGGGAGGCTTGGCGGAAACCTTCAATGAAACCGGTCATTCTAATGCAAACGTTAGGCTTCCTCAAGACGTCGACACTCTGGTCTTTCAGTCTCGAAAGTAGACATTTGTTCACAAAATGTTTGAATGGAACAACGTCGAAACAAACAATTCAATTAACCAACCAACGAACCATCCCAACCCAACCCAACCCAACCCAACCCAACCCAACCCGGCCCAGCTCAGCCCAGCCCAGCCCAGCCCAGCCCAGCCCAGCCCAGCCCAGCCCAGCCCAGCCCAGCCTAGCTCAAACAACCACCCACCCACCCACCCACCCACCCACCCACCCACCCACCCACCCACCCAACCAACCAAAAGCAACCAACCAACAAACGAACCAACACGCAAATGAATGTAACATCTGAATGACCCAAGTTCTTTCTCAACTTTATTTGGTATTTAATCAAGTATTCCCCCCCAAGTCGAAAACTTTGAAATGGATACAATGTTTTGTTAATGATTAGAGTGCGTGAAGTGTGTGATTGGACTAGTCACAAATATTATATGATTTCATGTGAGCAAACATAACCACCGGGCACTCCTGCTTTCCTCTGTACACACACACACACACACACACACACACACACACACACACGCACGCACCCACGCACGCACGCACACACACACAGAGAGAGAGAGAGAGAGAGGGAGGGAGGGAGGGAGGGAGGGAGGGAGGGAGGGAGGGAGGGAGGGAGGGAGGGAGGGAGGGAGAGAAGCGAGACAGAGATGGCTAGATACGTCGTAGATATAACGAGAGACAGATACAGTGAGAGACAAAGATCACACACGCAGAGAGAGAGAGAGAGAGAGAGAGAGAGAGAGAGAGAGAGAGAGAGAGAGAGAGAGAGAGAGGGGGGGGGGGGGCAAAAAGTCATTGTTACCATCCTCGACTCTGCAAAAATAAATTTAAACTTTATCACAACCTCTTCGAGCTGGGTAATGTTGCTGTTGCATAAAAATAACAAATTGAACAAATGCATTCAAGGGCAATGTGCATTCAAAGTTTTTCAGTTTGACACATTGTCAGCAAACTCAATCACCCGAAACTGCTGAAATCTTTGATCATATTCTTGAAACATTCAATTGTCTCATAGAGTGGTAACAGCAACAGGGAATAAATGCGCGCTTTCCAATTTCATCCAGTGTTCCTCCTTAAGGCGCCAAGATTAACCTTCGATCAGTGCCAAGTAAACTTTCGTCGATGGCGCCTTTCGCAAGCGTAAGAATATTCATCAGTCTGATCTTTTCAGGCTGCGTCAGACTGAAACTGAAAATAAAAATTCCAGAGAAGTTTTCTCATGATGTCATCAGCCTTTAGAGAACGAACGAAAAAAAAAACTTGCTGAGTATCATTCCTAATCTTCCACCCCCATGAACTCTTCTGAATGCCTTCCATTCAGGCGTTCCAGGCCTCATCGGCGGGACAAGGCCGGGGAATTTGTCTGTGCTCGGCAGATGTCTGCAATGCGCCGCTCCGACACGCAAGCGCAAAGGGCACTTCCGGAGAGAAAAGTGGCGCGAATCTCAGCGGGGACGGTATTTTGGTGCCCAAGGTGTCCGCCACGGCCATGCTGAAAGGCGCAGTAACCAGGCGAGAAGGCGCGCCATAGAGGTCTCGTGCGCGTGCGCAATGACGCCTTCCGTCGCTGGCTCGATGGAGGGCAAGGGGTAAAAGGCGGTAGAGACGGAGAGCAGGCGAGGCAGGAAGTGCGTTGTAAAACACCAGCTTGGGCCCCGTCAGAGTCGATCTCAGGAGGGCCGTCAAGTCTGGCGAGAGATGAAGTATCGAGCGATGGAAGTGATATATTTGTCTGCAGTGCTACTTGTGCAATCGCCCGTAATCCTGGAAACCTCACAGGAATTGACCGACCTACCTGGACGCAGCTCTTCAGCGACTGCTCAGTACCGGTCTGGTTTTGATGGGCTGGCTCAAAGAGCTGTAGACAGGGCAATGAAGAGAAGACAAGGGATGAAGGAGTCTCCCGGTCGTAAGCTTCACGCTGTTTTCTCGTGATTGCTCTGTCAGTTTATCGCGAGAAAGCAACGGGGAAATACTGCGGTTTTGATCCACAGAATGTGTTCAGTTAGGTGACGCGCGATATTCTCTGCACTAGCTTTTTCTCACTGTTATCAAAGAACACTTGTAACAATACGGGCATATACAGAAGAAACTATACAAAGACATCGATTCATTCGAGAAGTTTCCTCGGGTATTCGGACTCTATTGAATAAAAGGGAAATGCAATTTTCCACAACTCAAATTCAGATTGCCCCTACTGCTGACCAGTTCCCTGCTAACAGTTCAGGTGCATGACGTGACTGGGCAAGTATAGTCAGACATACGTTACAACGAAGAGTTTATGGCAAATATTCTCCCATATTACTGTCCATGAGCCTACCCCCAAAATATCATATCGCACTGCAGGACGTGCAGCGCATGACGAGAATGTTTTCTAAATATTATATGGAAATTGCCATGGTGCCTCAAAGTATTTTGTAGACGTTATTGCAAAATGTTAGAGAGAACTGAACTGAACTGAACTGGTTTATTGTCATGCCGACAGCCCATACAGAGCTTGTAGTTTACCACACACATGTACAAAATAAAAATAAAAGGGAAAATAATAAATCACGAAGAACAAGCATTGACAAATATCAAATACATGTGTATGTATCTACCATGGTCCTTTCGAGCTGATTGTACGTGATTTTGTTATGAACGGAAGAATGTTAGAGAGAAAGAGAGAGAGAGAGAGAGAGAGAGAGAGAGAGAGAGAGAGAGAGAGAGAGGCGGGGGTGGGGGAGGGAGAGAGAGAATGAGAGAGAATGAGAGAATGAGAATGTGTGAGAGAGAATGAGAATGAGAATGTGAGAGAGAATGAGAGAATGAGAATGTGTGAGAGAGAGAATGAGAATGAGAATGTGAGAGAGAATGAGAGAAAAATGAGAGAAAGAAAGAGGGAGAAAGAGAAAGAGAGAGAGAGAAAGAGATAAAAAGAGAGAGTTCTTTCTGTCGTCTTGAAGTGAAACAGAAGTCTTAAGAAGCTGTAACGACTCGCTTCTAATTTTCAGCTGTTTCACACGTTGCTTCTTCAAACGTCCCCTCTCTGACTAAGCCCAGATGATGGGCCAATAAAGCAATCTTGAAAGATTCTCAACAATGGCATGACGCATTTTCCCATCACGCCAGTGGGGCACCATCTCTGAGACAGCAGCATTCCTTTGCATTTCTTGTCACTCGTTACCCCCCTCGTTCACAGTCCCCGTCCCCCTCTCTCCCAACTCCCGCCCCCACCTCACCCCTCATCCCAATCCCACCCTCCTTTCCTTCCTCTCCATCTCCGTTCCATCTCTCGTCCATATGACCCCTACCCACCCCCCTGGACGCTCTCTGTCTCTGCTCTTCCTCCTTGCCCCCGTCCACCAGAACAAACGGTTGTGGGGGACCAGGACAGAGAGGCGGGGGCAGAGGGCCCCGAGGTCAGGACTCCAGCTGCTGTGGGGCCTCGGGCCGCCCCGGCCTCTGTGCATTGATCACGGCCAATAACCATGAGATGGACGCAGATGAGACGATTGGCCTTGTGTTTGCGTCCGAAATAACCATCGTGTTCACGCCGCTATCTTAAAGGGACCGTCTCCCGTCGCGCGGAGAAACAGAGGCCATCCCCTCTTGAAACTATGATGGGGGTTGTCCCCCCTGCTTCACGACCCTTTGTTCTTGAGGAGCGCCTACGGATATCACGCTGATCAAAATGTTAATTTCAACGCCACAGAATTGCCCGTCAGACAATGCTTTATGACGTAATTCAAGATCCTAGGGAGGGAAAATTATTGTCATTGTAATTTCAGGGGCAGTTTTCGATGCAGCGCATCCCTCTTGGCCGGATTCCTCCATATCAGATTATGAAGATCCAATACCGTCATCTTCATTACACCATCGGATTGGAAGAGGGTCGGGGAGGAGCGTCTCGTTCTTCCTCGCGAGAAGCCGATAGTTTGAATGACAAAACGCGCCGCGTTCTGTGAAGAAGAAACAGAAAAGAAAGAAGAGGAGACGATGGAAGAAGAGAAAGACCGAGAAAAAAACCTTCTCATCTAACAGGATTCGGTCCCGAGGCAAACAGGCGGGCTGTGCAGCGACGACGGGCGACGCGGAGAAAGTAATTTCTTTGTTCCCTGCGACTCCATCATCCGACACCTCACTCTTCCTCCAGTTGAGTCACGAGAAACCTGTGGTGAGCCCGCCTGGAATCAAATGTTGCCAAACTGGGGTTTCAGGGCGATGGTTAGAAGAGGAAGAGGAAAGGGGGTGGAAGGGTGGGGTGGGAGTGAAGGTGGGGCTAAGATGGAGGTGGGAGGGGAAGGGAGGGGGTGGGGCATACAGAAAGGCAGGAGAATTTGTCAGTGCCTAAAGTTTGGCAGTCCATGGGAATCTCTGGGTGCAGCATGTCGTTAATTAAGACTCTGAAGACCAAATCCCACAAAAATGTGTGTGTGTGTGTGTGTGTGTGTGTGTGTGTGTGTGTGTATGTGTGTGTTTGTGTGCGTGTGTATGTGTGTTTGTAAGTGTGTGTGTGTGTG
>JAWQFJ010022558.1:0-10000 GCA_034096865.1 Theodoxus fluviatilis | reverse complement strand
AAATAAAACAATCAAATAAACAAACGCGTTGTTGACCTTTTGAAAAACCAAAAACCTCCACTGGTGCAGAAAATAAATCATGCTTTCTGGGCGAGAAGTGCGAACTCATGTCGGCGAAGCCTCGACTTACGAGAGAGGAGTGCTGTCGGAGAAAATGTCAGCATTTAATTCTCATCATAGTTTGCTGGGAGGGATATGGCAACGTTATTGATCTGACAAAGAAGGTCTTCGCGCATGCTGTCTCGCAGACAAGCCACGTCTTGAAACTGCTTTTCCCCCAAGTACTTCGGTGATGAGGGCCGCAGGCTGGAGGTAAAATGCGCCCCACTGAGCATGCATTCCGACGTCTCATTTACCCTGGAAATTGCAGGGTAATCGTTGAAAATTTATCTCGACGTTGCCTCTTCAGTTCCTCACCTACGGCGCACTTTGGCAAAGTCGCGATTGTCCAAACGCTGATGCAAAAAGCAGCGAGCGAGAAACGTTGGAAACGAATCAGCTCCAGGGCGTTTGGCCTACCTTGACAGAATCTGTAGCAGGAAGTTTCTTCTCACGCGTTGCTTGGCACAGGCATCTCTCTCTCTCTCTCTCTCTCTCTCTCTCTCTCTCTCTCTCTCTCTCTCTCTCTCTCTCTCTCTCTCTCATTCTCTCTCATTCTCTCTCTTCCCTCGCCCCACCTCTCCCTTTTTATCCTAGAAGTTCCACGTCTTGCACAAATTATCACACTGCACCAAATGGCAGTATACTGTAGTGCATCTCTATGTGTGGAGGTGCACGGCATCGCGGCCCACCGCTGACATGCTGCAGGATCTAGCATATATGCAGTCAACTTACTGCAGTCACTGACACACTATAGTGTGTCCTCACAAGCACACCTTACTTTGAAGCATCTTTCAGGACCATGACATGCCGTGCCACATCGTAACTCACAACACCGTATCTCAAAACTCCACCCAACTCTTCCTCACACCACACCACACCCGACTACAACACATCATATCACTTCACACCACACTACACCATGTCACACCACTCCACAACACACCATACCGTACCACACCACACCAGATCATGCCACGCCACATCACATCACCTAACACCAGATCATGCCACACCACGCCACACCACGCCACACCACACCACGCCACACCACACCACGCCACGCCACACCACACCACGCCACACCACACCACACCACACCACACCACACCACACCGCGCCACACAACACCACGCCACGCCACACCACACCTCACCACCCACCACGCCACACAACGCCACGCCACGCCACGCCACGCCATGCCACGCCACGCCACGCGACACGCCACGCCACGCCACGCCACGCCACGCCACGCCACGCCACGCCACACCACACCACACCACGCCACGCCACTAAACGCCACGCCACGCCACCAAACGCCACTCCACGCCACACCACACCACGCCACGCCACGCCACCCAACACCACGCCACGCCACGCCACGCCACGCCTCGCCACGCTGCACCACGCCACGCCACACCACGCCACGCCACGCCACGCCACGCCACGCTGCACCACGCCACGCCACGCCACACCACGCCACGCCACGCCACACCACGCCGCGCCACGCCACGCCTCGCCACGCCACGCCACACCACGCCACGCCACGCCACACCACGCCACCCCACGCCACGCCACGCCACGCCACGCCACGCCACGCCACTCCACGCCACGCCACGCAACGCCACGCCACGCCATGCCGCACGCCACGCCACGCCACGCCACGCCACGCCACGACACGACACGCCGCAGCCACTCCACACGCCACGCCCGCCACTCCACACGCCACGCCACGCCACGCCACTCCACGCCACGCCACGCCACGCCACGCCACGCCACGCCACTCCACACGCCACGCCACGCCACGCCACGCCACTCCACACCACCAAACGCCACGCCACACCACGCCACCAAACGCCACGCCACGCCACGCCACGCCACCAAACGCCACGCTACACCACGCCACGCCACCAAACGCCACGCCACGCCACGCCACGCCACGCCACGCCACGCTGCACCACGCCACGCCACGCCACACCACGCCACGCCACGCCACACCACGCCACGCCACGCCACGCCACGCCTCGCCACACCACGCCACACCACGCCACGCCACGCCACACCACGCCACACCACGCCACGCCACGCCACGCCACCAAACGCCACGCCATGCCGCACGCCACGCCACACCACACCACGCCACGCCACTCCACGCCACGCCACGACACGACACGCCGCAGCCACTCCACACGCCACGCCACGCCACGCCACGACACGACACGCCGCAGCCACTCCACACGCCACGCCACGCCACTCCACACGCCACGCCACGCCACGCCACGCCACGCCACGCCACTCCACGCCACGCCACGCCACGCCACGCCACTCCACACGCCACGCCACGCCACGCCACGCCACTCCACACCACCAAACGCCACGCCACACCACGCCACCAAACGCCACGCCACGCCACGCCACGCCACCAAACGCCACGCCACACCACGCCACGCCACCAAACGCCACGCCACGCCACGCCACCAAACGCCACGCCACGCCACGCCACGCCACGCCACGCTGCACCACGCCACGCCACGCCACACCACGCCACGCCACGCCACACCACGCCACGCCACGCCACACCACGCCACACCACGCCACGCCACCAAACGCCACGCCACGCCGCACGCCACGCCACACCACACCACGCCACGCCACTCCACGCCACGCCACGACATGACACGCCGCAGCCACTCCACACCACCAAACGCCACGCCACCAAACGCCACGCCACGCCACGCCACGCCACGCCACGCCACGCCACCAAACGCCACCAAACGCCACCAAACGCCACCAAACGCCACCAAACGCCACCAAACGCCACGTCACACTACGTCATGTCATGTTAGTGTTATCTTATGTTACCTCACACAGCAATTGCACCATTTCTATCTATAAAGCAAGCGGGGACGCGAGAGTAATCAGACAAGAAGTCAGCCAGTTCTTCCGGATTGGGATGAAAGGTGCGTTTCTTCGCAGCCTAAGATTCCGCCCCCCAAAGAGAAATAGACAGACACTATCGATTTTTAAATATATAATTGCCATGAGTATTTTAAACACCGTTTATTCTACAATTGCAGTACTATTTTAGCACCTGACAATGCAGCCACTTACCCTTGTTCATGTCAAATCATCCCTTGTTGTTATTATCACATGGCTTCCTATTTAAACCTCATGAACGATTGTCGTCGTTGAAGGGGAAAAAAAGTTATGAAAACGCTGACATAGAAAGAGGCCAGTATCTAAACGCAGCACGCAAGGATACAGTGGATCCTATTTATAGCTAACCAATCAACAGAAAACCGCGCGAAATGAGTAATGCCTCGCGACCAATCAGCGCTCGGCTTCATACGGGATTTAGACGCGTGTGGAAATTTCGGTTATATATAGCCATTACGTACTGCCAGTTAAACGGGAAATTTAATTTCCTTATTTTGGATGAAAAAAGTATGTATTATGTTACGTTACATTATGCTATGCTATGCTATGCTATGCTATGTTATGCTATGCTATGCTATGCTATGCTATGCTATGCTATGCTATGCTATGCTATGCTATGCTATGCTATGCAATACTATGCTGATGCTATGTCATGTTGTTATGTTTTGGTTTGTTGTGTTGTTTTATGAACATGATTTCTAATATCTCGCTAACAATAACTATCTTTAACAAGCGTGATGATACTAAGAGCAATTCAATGAAACATTAATTATAGATCTGCTTGACGAATTAGAAGTGTAATGGCCTTGCTTGATTTAAAGACAATGAGGCAATTGTGCGTCAGACACACAGTAGCAGGGCCAGTTTCGAGAGATGGCTGGATATCCGGAATAATCAGAGATGAAACAGTTCTGTTTGTCATGGAAACATGGCAGGGAGAAGAAACAGATCGGCAGGCAGTCTCAATGACACGGCATCACGGCATCACGTGACGGTGGGTTTCCTGCCCCTCTCCACAGGTTGGCCCTGAGTGATGAGTGACATAGGTTCAAAACACTGCCCATAATTCCTCACAACAAATGTACTTCGTGGCAGACACCTTTGGTCGGCAGAAATGAGTTACCTGCATTCGGCTTTACATATTGTTTACTTTGAAACCATCCAGTGAATGTCTGTGTGTTATCATCTCACGGAGTGTGTCTGCCAGTCAGAGCAAGCGCCTACAACATCCACTACCTTCAGCCATCCCCAACCCCTCTCTTCCCTCACTACCGCCATTCCCTACATCTACCGTCTCTTCTCCCCTCTTTCCCCTACCCTCATCTCCCCTCTCCTTGTGAGCCTCCCCCCCCCCCCCCCCCCCCCCCCCCGTCTTCTTTCACATTAGCATTTCCTCATCCCTAATTGTGCCCAACTCTGATCATCTCCCTCCCCCCCGGCCCCCCCCCCCGGCCCCCCCCTCAACTTTGACCTCGTTCTCCCTCCACATCTCCTCCCCCTTATTCTCCCCCATGCTCCTCTACTCCTCTCCCGCCTTCCTTCCTTCTCAATTCTGTAAACACAAATAAAAGAGGGCGACAGTAATTGAAACGCCAAAACAGACGAGAGAATTGTCATATGTGTGTACTGAGAAGACCAAACACCCCCCTAATTGACTGGTCGCTGAAAAAAAGAAAGTTGACGCTCCCTTCATCTTGGATTGGATCACGTCGGTTTTGTCGTATCCCTGCTGAGTCGTAGACCCAAGACAGGGTTTGGTGACTGAAATCATCGTGACAAATCCAAAAGCCGGATTCGCTCATTTGTACAGAAGAAAACAAAACACGTCAGTCATTTCGATAGAATGAACTTGGCGGTCGCTGCATGTTCTGTCAGGTGACTCGACCTTAATCAGATCCTCCCGTTAATCCCCTAGCTGCGTCACCAAGCTGCAATTATTTCTTCCGTGCAGGTTAACATGGCTGTTGTGACCGTATATCGACCTCTATGCCGTTGGTAGACACCTGACTGACACTGATGAGCCTCGTTGAAAACAAAGTCGATCTCTGTGAAAAAGGCAGTACACCCGTGATCAAGGAAGCATAGTTCTGTAGTGAACGAACAACCTTGACGATGGCATGTCAGCATTTGCGCTGTTTATCCATGTTTGTCTGTGAACGCAGCGACATTAGAGGAGTGCCTTTTTTGTTCTTTCTCTATTTTCAGAAGAAATGGGAAAGCTCAGATGGTGGCTACAGTGCAGACTGCAGTCGACAACCCCTGTCCTTGACAATATCGCCACTTCCCTTTAGAGTATTGCTACTGTCCTTTTGGATATCGCCACTTCCCTTTAGAGTATTGCTACTGTTCTTTTGAGTATCGACACTTCCCTTTAGAGTGTTGCTACTGTCATTTTGAGTATCGCCACTTCCCTTTACAGTGTTGCTACTGTTCTTTTGGATATCGCCACTTCCCTTTAGAGTATTGCTACTGTTCTTTTGAGTATCGCCACTTCCCTTTAGAGTATTGCTACTGTTCTTTTGGATATCGCCACTTCCCTTTACAGTGTTGCTACTGTCCTTTTGAGTATCGCCACTTCCCTTTAGAGTATTGCTACTGTCCTTTTGGATATCGCCACTTCCCTTTAGAGTGTTGCTACTGTCCTTTTGGATATCGCCACTTCCCTTTAGAGTATTGCTACTGTTCTTTTGAGTATCGCCACTTCCCTTTAGAGTATTGCTACTGTTCTTTTGAGTATCGCCACTTCCCATTAGAGTATTGCTACTGTCATTTTGGATATCGCCACTTCCCTTTACAGTGTTGCTACTGTTCTTTTGAGTATCGCCACTTCCCTTTAGAGTATTGCTACTGTTCTTTTGAGTATCGCCACTTCCCTTTAGATTATTGCTACTGTTCTTTTGAGTATCGCCACTTCCCTTCAGAGTATTGCTACTGTCATTTTGGATATCGCCACTTCCCTTTAGAGTATTGCTACTATTCTTTTGAGTATCGCCACTTCCCTTTAGAGTGTTGCTACTGTTCTTTTGGATATCGCCACTTCCCTTTAGAGCATTGCTACTGTCCTTTTGAGTATCGCCACTTCCCTTTAGAGTATTGCTACTGTTCTTTTGAGTATCGCCACTTCCCTTTACAGTATTGCTACTGTTCTTTTGGATATCGCCACTTCCCTTTAAAGTATTGCTACTGTCCTTTTGAGTATCGTCACTTCCCTTTAGAGTGTTGCTACTGTCCTTGACAATATCGCCACTTCCCTTTAGAGTGTTGCTACTGTTCTTTTGAGTATCGCCACTTCCCTTTAGAGTATTGCTACTGTTCTTTTGGATATCGCCACTTCCCTTTAGAGTATTGCTACTGTCATTTTGGATATCGCCACTTCCCTTTAGAGTGTTGCTACTGTCCTTTTGGATATCGCCACTTCCCTTTATAGTATTGCTACTGTCCTTTTGAGTATCGCCACTTCCCTTTAGAGTATTGCTACTGTTGTTTTGGATATCGACACTTCCCTTTACAGTGTTCCTACTGTCCTTTTGGGCATCGTCACTTCACTTTACAGTGTTGCTACTGTTCTTTTGGATATCGCCACTTCCCTTTACAGTCTTGCTACTGTCCTTTTGAGTATCGCCACTTCCCTTAAGAGTATTGCTACTGTTCTTTTGAGTATCGCCACTTCCCTTTAGAGTATTGCTACTGTCCTTTTGGATATCGCCACTTCCCTTTAGAGTATTGCTACTGTTCTTTTGGATATCGCCACTTCCCTTTAGAGTGTTGCTACTGTTCTTTTGAGTATCGCCACTTCCCTTTAGAGTATTGCTACTGTTCTTTTGAGTATCGCCACTTCCCATTAGAGTATTGCTACTGTCATTTTGGATATCGCCACTTCCCTTTACAGTGTTGCTACTGTTCTTTTGAGTATCGCCACTTCCCTTTAGAGTATTGCTACTGTTCTTTTGAGTATCGCCACTTCCCTTTAGATTATTGCTACTGTTCCTTTGAGTATCGCCACTTCCCATTAGAGTATTGCTACTGTTCTTTTGGATATCGCCACTTCCCTTTAGAGTATTGCTACTGTTCTTTTGAGTATCGCCACTTCCCTTTAGAGTATTGCTACTGTTCTTTTGAGTATCGCCACTTCCCTTTACAGTATTGCTACTGTTCTTTTGAGTATCGCCACTTCCCTTTAGAGTATTGCTACTGTTCTTTTGAGTATCGCCACTTCCCTTTACAGTATTGCTACTGTTCTTTTGAGTATCACCACTTCCCTTCAGAGTATTGCTACTGTCATTTTGGATATCGCCACTTCCCTTTAGAGTATTGCTACTATTCTTTTGAGTATCGCCACTTCCCTTTAGAGTGTTGCTACTGTTCTTTTGGATATCGCCACTTCCCTTTAGAGCATTGCTACTGTCCTTTTGAGTATCGCCACTTCCCTTTAGAGTATTGCTACTGTTCTTTTGAGTATCGCCACTTCCCTTTACAGTATTGCTACTGTTCTTTTGAGTATCGCCACTTCCCTTTACAGTATTGCTACTGTTCTTTTGGATATCGCCACTTCCCTTTAGAGTATTGCTACTGTCCTTTTGAGTATCGTCACTTCCCTTTAGAGTGTTGCTACTGTTCTTTTGAGTATCGCCACTTCCCTTTAGAGTATTGCTACTGTTCTTTTGGATATCGCCACTTCCCTTTAGAGTATTGCTACTGTCATTTTGGATATCGCCACTTCCCTTTACAGTGTTGCTACTGGCATTTTGGATATCGCCACTTTCCTTTAGAGTGTTGCTACTGTCCTTTTGGATATCGCCACTTCCCTTTAGAGTATTGCTACTGTTCTTTTGAGTATCGCCACTTCCCTTTAGAGTATTGCTACTGTTCTTTTGGATATCGACACTTCCCTTTACAGTGTTCCTACTGTCCTTTTGGGCATCGTCACTTCACTTTACAGTGTTGCTTCTGTTCTTTTGGATATCGCCACTTCCCTTTAGAGTATTGCTACTGTCCTTTTGAGTATCGTCACTTCCCTTTAGAGTGTTGCTACTGTTCTTTTGAGTATCGCCACTTCCCTTTAGAGTATTGCTACTGTTCTTTTGGATATCGCCACTTCCCTTTAGAGTATTGCTACTGTCATTTTGGATATCGCCACTTCCCTTTAGAGTATTGCTACTGTCATTTTGGATATCGCCACTTCCCTTTACAGTGTTGCTACTGGCATTTTGGATATCGCCACTTTCCTTTAGAGTGTTGCTACTGTCCTTTTGGATATCGCCACTTCCCTTTAGAGTATTGCTACTGTTCTTTTGAGTATCGCCACTTCCCTTTAGAGTATTGCTACTGTTCTTTTGGATATCGACACTTCCCTTTACAGTGTTCCTACTGTCCTTTTGGGCATCGTCACTTCACTTTACAGTGTTGCTTCTGTTCTTTTGGATATCGCCACTTCCCTTTACAGTCTTGCTACTGTCTTTTTGAGTATCGCCACTTCCCTTAAGAGGGTTGCTACTTCCTTATTGGGTATTGTTACTGTCCTTTTGGGTATCGCTGAAAAACTAGAGAGGGACTGAGATCCTCTGTGTGTGTGTGTGTGTGTGTGTGTGTGTGTGTGTGTGTGTGTGTGTGTGTGTGTGTGTGTGTGAGATTGTGTGTGTGTGTGTGTGCGTGCGTGCGTGCGTGCGTGTGTGTTTGTGTGTATGCGTGTGTGCGTGTGTGTGTGTTCGCGCGTTTCCGAACCGAAACAGCTGCCTCTTCCACAATATTTGTCAAAATTCCATTTTGATTGTGTGTTTACGGGTCTCATAAGCTTGAAAATGATGTTTATTGCGACGTATTACATTTGGCAGGCGATTTTTAGACACGACTACATTTAAAGTCACTAAAATTAATACTTATAGTTTACTTTCGAGAATAAGTACAAGAACTCTTGACAGTATTTCCCGTTACATTTCAATTATATAAGTGTGATGCAAACTGGTTCTGAAGAATAAGCTACGAGTTAATGGTATCATAGGTACTTTGATGTTCAATATGAATTTTCACGAAATTCTCTTTAAAAGACGGCAAGCATTTCACTGTCATCTACCTGGAGCGTAGATTATCATGAACTATTATCTATTTTTTATTACAAGAAAACTCTGTTTTTTAATAAATAAACGCATAAAAGCTTCGGTCTTACCACAGCTTATCAGAACAGTTGTTCATCAGGTATCTCAGGACTATGGACAAGCAATCCAAAGCAGTCCAGAGCAATCCTAATTGCACTTCCGGTCTTTTTTTTAGTGATCACTGTAATCTTACTGTGATTAGGCGGCTGCAACGGTGAGCGTTTCGTGAAATCTCGGATCCAAAGATTGTGGTATTTGCTGCGTGTGATTGATTACACAAACAATTTTAGATGAAAGTATCATTTGATCGGGTAATACGGTGAAACAGAACGACGAAAACCCATATTTCGGGTGAAAACGTCATATCATTCATATGCAAGTAGGTCACGCTCTACGTTTCGGGATGAACAACCGTCTAGCCTATGACACTAGTTCAACAACATTGAGCGTATAGAACCCCACTGTCATGAACAAAACAGGCGTACGATGATTTAGTGACATTGTTCTTGTGCGTAGTTCCCCCCCTCTCTCTCTCTCTCTCTCTCTCTCTCTCTCTCTCTCTCTCTGTCTCTCTCTGTCTCTCTCTGTCTCTCTCTCTCTCTGTGTCTCTCTGTCTGTCTGTCTGTCTGTCTGTCTGTCTCTCTCTCTCTCTCTCTCTCTCTCTCTCTCTCTGTGTGTGTGTGTGTGTGTGTGTGTGTCTGTGTCTCTGTGTCTCTACAAAACACGTCACCATGTTCTTGCACCACGCTCTCAATTGACGTCAAAGACCTCAAGACAGACAGTTTTAAAAAAGAAAACGTCTAGCTACATGCTAGTCAAGACAGAGAAGGATGTACTCTGTGCTTTAGCAGATCACGAATTCCTAGTTGCCA
>JAWQFJ010022556.1:0-31828 GCA_034096865.1 Theodoxus fluviatilis | reverse complement strand
CCACTTTCCTGGTCTACGTGTACGGCTTCAAGACTCCCTTCTGGCTGCTGGTGGGTGCTGAGGCAGGCCTTGTTGAATGGGAGTCACTTGATTCCATATCCCAAAAGCTGCGAGTTGCTGGCTGTGCGAGGGTTGACACTTAGAAGCTGCAACTGACTTGTGAATAAGAAGAGCTTCTGCCTGTGTGTTCATTGCTGCTGTTCACTTGTGGAAACCCTGAAGGATGATGCTGTTCCCATGTAAATAGGATTGTGATGTACTGGAAACTTCACGATCGGGTTCTCTGTTGTTTGATGTTTTGAAGTTGCTGGTGAGGATTGCTTACATATTGCTTTTTCAATTATACAATTTTCGTTTATTAAAGTCCCTAATACAAATGCTTAGTATGTTGTGCTTGAAAAGTTATCTAAGTATTCAATGTACTCACTTTTCTGTGTCATTTTTATTTCAGATTTCCTTTTCACAGTTCCCCAAGATAGATCTTGTCCACTTCTTTGTTACATTCTTCAGGTAAGCATAATCTTTAACAGATTGCTTTTATTAATTGTATGACTTTCATGTACATTTCAGTTTTAGTTTATTACTGCCTATAAGACACACTGTGAATTTATATAGGTACAGACATGTACGTGATGCCACTTTTGCACTGTCTGACTAAGGTGTTTGCTTCTAAGTATATAATTCCAATCTTCTAATATGAAACGGCAGTATTGCAAATTTCAATTTACAGAAATGTCAGTCACAGTAACACATGTACAGTATATCTGACTCTATGTATATGATTGTCATTGCAGTTGTTTCTTATCCTTGCTGCTGATTGCTGCTGCTCTGTGGAAGATCAAGCACCGCTACGACAGCTACAGACGTAGACAGGTAGTTGTCTTCCTGCTGTCGTCCTTTTAGAATTGGCCAGTAATGCTAGGTTGTGTGAATAGAAATGAATTGGTCTACTAACACTTTGCTTGAACTTACCTTTCTTTGGTTTAGCATGCTAACTTGCAGCCTGAAAGACCATATTGGATTGATAATGTACTTTATTGGGCGAAGTAAACTTTGTGGAAAAGATGACATATGATACATATTTTACCTTACTTTTTTGCTTCATTGTTTGCACTAGTATCAAGCACTACAGAATTCTCAGGCTGTGCACTTTCAACATTTCCTCTAAATACCCCAGTTCCAGTGTGGTTATGACAATCTGTGTTCCTGCTAAGGATTGATATAAGAATATTTGGAACACTGACGATGATGATTAATTGTTTAGTTCATTACACCAAATCTTTTTTTCATAAGAGAAGAAAATGCCCCACCCCCCCCCCCCCCCCAAGTGCAATGCTTACAAATGGGACAACCTGATAGTGCAGATGTGCATGTTTGTATATGACAGAGAGAAGTTTACTTGCATGAACGAAACACAGCTGCTGTGGCCCTTTGTCCATGCTGTTGAAACCATGGCCTCCCCACTTCCTTCTCTTCCTACAGCAACTGATCCAGGAGATGCAGCAGATGGCCAGTCGCCCCTTTGCCACCATCATGGTAGACTTTGACAAAAAGCCGGAGCCTGCACCAGGAGCGGAGAAGAGGGAAAACCAGAACCCCTCAGACACAGGCACCCGCAAACGAAAGAAGGTGCGGTGATTTTCTCCCGTCTCTCTGCGACCTACCTCCCCAGCTTGCTCAATTTTTTGTAAATTGCAAGTCTAATCTGGGTAGTGTTTTGTTTGTTTTTCCTGAGGGAGATGTTTTGTGTCATGAACCTAGGAAATAATTTATCATTTCCTTATTGCCATATATACATTTTTATTACTTCATAGATATGTTTAAACAATGAAGTTTTGCTTTTATATGAATAGATTCTGCCTTGTAGGAATGATGTTTGTGTCTTTTTGGACTCCTCTGTCTTTGACAGAATCAGATCAGTGCTAGTTTGAACCTCCAACACTTACATGTATACTAAAGTCAGATGATGATGATGATGATGTAATGTTTGGTGGAGGCATTAATGGTGATTGTGGTGGTAGTGGTGGTGATGATAATGATTGATGATGGTTAATGATCATGATAATTGATGATGGCAATGATGATGATGTGTTTGTTGGTAGTATTGGTGGTGGTGATTATCATGACGATGATGATAATGCAATATTCGGTGGCAGCAATGATGATGATAGTGGTGGTGAGGATGATGATGATGATGATGATGATGGCAACTATGCGTCTTTGACAGATCAACAGCAAGCCATCTGCCATTGCTCTGGAGCCTCTGTACGGCAACAAGGCTGCCATTTTGACCCTCATCATCCAGCTGCCCACTGGAGACATGGACTTTGCCCCCAGTGGACAGTCCGGCATTGCTGTGGGCAGTGCCCTGGTCACTCTAGGTCAGTGGGGCACAGGAACCAAAGGGGCACATGGTGGTTTGGGGGGCAATGCTCACATCAGTGCCACAGAAGGCAGAGTTTGGAAAGATGAGGCAGAAAAATGGAATGACCCCTGACTTTGATACTGAATTTCACCTTGAAAGCCCAGCAGCCATGGGCTCTAGCTTATGAAGGGGGGAAGTCTGGTGGCTCCAGCTCTATCTTACACTCAGCTTTTAGAGGGAGGCACTACTTAACAGAGAAGACAAGACAGACAGAGGAGACAGAAACCTGTGAGGCAAAGAGACAGAGACTGATAAACAGAAACTGACAGCTTCAGAAGTTTGAGCACTGTAGTGAGGATTTTTTAATTATCTTTTTTCCTACAGATTAAAACTTGTTTAGTTCTATGAACATTTCTTGTGGATTTCAGTGTCAAATATATGACTTGTCATAATGCATAGAAGAAATTCAACCACAGCTTATTTAGTCCTTTGCAGACTGATATTTTAGCACCAATGCAAAGTGTAAGATTTTACAAACTTCATTTAATTTTTCTTTTCTTCACAACTAGTCAATCTTTTTGCTGGAACTAAGCTTCAGTCTGCATATTGCTCAGTTCTTTTGTTTCTTTCTGAAAAATGAACTCTTGTTGATATTTCTTTAGGAGAATTGCATATGTAACCTCTGCCTTGCATCAGTCCTTAGTGGGTTGAGTGACACTGTGATTTTCTGTTGACTGCAGGCAACACCAGGAAGCAAAGTGTGGAGCACATTAAGGGGGAAAAGCCCAAACTTCGCAAGCACCTCCACCACACCCATCCAGATGTCTGTGCATAGTCACAGCCTGCCTGTAGTCTCCAGCCCTCTTCTACTAGACAGTCAGAAAGGTGGCCTCTATCCTATGTATAAGCTGAAACTGATGTTTGACTGTATCATCTCGATAAAGCAAAATCCAGCCTCAAACTAGTGTAGAGGCCAACTTACAACTCTCAATACAAATCAATACAGAAGCTGAACTGGACCTTGACAACAAAAACAAACTGATTCCAAAGGCTGGCCTCAATTCGGGATATGACAAGCTGATAATGAAGATTAGAAGGCTGTCTGCCTTCGATGCCCACAGCTAGGCTGTGGTGGTTATTGTATCTTTTGGTCATTGTGATGTGTGCCATACTGTCTGGAGATGCTGTTAGTTCCCTGTTGGTTCAAAAATATGAAATGTGTGTGTAGGTGTGTGTGTGTGTGTGTGTGAGATAGAGGGAGATGGAAAAAGTATGTATGTGTACATGCTTGTGAATGTCTTTTTTGCCAGTAGCCTTAGATGTGTATTTGTGCATCTTGAATAATTTTTGTGATGACATGCACAAGTGCAATTGTCTGAGTGTTGAAATAAATTATCTTGACTTATAGTGTTGACAGCACCTATGGTGTTGCTGATATATAGTTTCAGCATGCAAATTAGATTCATGAGCACATTCTTTGTATTACAGTGGAACCACTCTTTTTCTCACCATACATATCTGCTGCTTGTTTTTTTCTCTTTTTTTGTGTGTGTGGACATCTTTGCCAGTGGCAATGAAATAACTTTTTAAAATTGTAATTATATATCCTTGGTTCTTGAAGGGGGAAACAACTTTCCTCAAATTGGCTTTCTAAAACCATAAAGAACAAAAAAAAATGCATTCCTCCTAAATATTTTCAAATATATATATATATAAATTCCAAAGTTCAGATTTTTTTTTAAGACCCAGGAGACGTTAGAGATCAAGTTGTCAGCCACATGAAAATGGGGAACATGGGAAACAGTTTGAACACCACTTACGGGTGAAATGATTCAAAACCACATCTTCTACAACTGCCACCTCTCATGGCACTGAACATATCTCATATAATGATGTGGTCTCACACAGCTCATGTTAGCTTGATCGAACTGGAAAAGTCCAGTATTGGCTGGTTCCTCTGTTGGAATTAGATTTCAACTACCTGGACTGAACAAATGTAACATTGATCATAGAAGTCAAGGGAAAGCTGAAAATTAACGCTGGAAAAAATGATTTCCACTCCTCTGTGCATTTTATTTTTCAACTTTGCAAGTGGGGTTCCTGTCTGGGTCCATGCCAGTGGAAATGCACTTACATTTTGGGGGTTCGCTTTATGCCAAGCTAGGAATAGAGCCATCTGCATCATTTTCAGGCTAGCATTCTTGTTAGGTCTCCCTCTGTTCACAGCATTGGTTTTTAATGGTAGTGGGGAGTAGGTAGATTGGTTTCCACTGGGACTAGATAGCAGATATGTTGGTTTCTGCTGGTAATGCTGGGCAAAAGGTTAGACCCAATTTAACAAAGGGCTTCTATTGCGTACGGAACTAATCCACATCATGACTGTTCATGGAATAGTGTTCTGTGTTTGGCAACATCACCACCACTCAAAACCACAGTTTATTTACTTTAAATCTTAAAAAATTATTACATTTTCTTAATGCTGGAACAAAGGACATAAGAAAGCAACTGATCTGTAACAGAAACTCCTAAATCATCTTAGTATTCAAAATTGGAAGCTATACGTATGACTGGAGAGAGTTTTGATGTGTGTCTCGTTGAGGATGGCTTCTGCTAGAAGTAGTGTTTTCCAACAGGGAGCTGTGCAGGTCTGTGATGAAGAGTGGAAATCAAGAGCTCAGATGCTTCAACAGTGTGCATGTGTGCCTGTAGGCGATGTAGAGTTGCTGGACAGTGTGCATGTGTGCCTGTAGGCGATGTAGAGTTGCTGGACAGTGTGCATGTGTGCCTGTAGGCCATGTAGAGTTGCTGGACAGTGTGCATGTGTGCCTGTAGGCCATGTAGAGTTGCTGGACAGTGTGCATGTGTGCCTGTAGGCCATGTAGAGTTGCTGGACAGGAGGCGATTGTTCTGTGTACTTAATGAAGTGTGTGAGGCTGTGAGAAATGTACTGTTTTGCATAGGCACTGATGTATCATGACACCCATTGCTTTCCACATATCTGTGATGTGATTTTCCTTTCCTGCACAATTGAT
This sequence comes from Theodoxus fluviatilis, assembly GCA_034096865.1. NCBI lineage: Eukaryota > Metazoa > Mollusca > Gastropoda > Cycloneritida > Neritidae > Theodoxus > Theodoxus fluviatilis. The sequence goes on along the minus strand of JAWQFJ010022556.1, from coordinate 26,431 downwards.
GGAGTATTACTAAGCACTTGAGTTGTGTTTGTCCATTATGGTACATTCAGATGATGAAGATGTCTTTAAATGCTTCATTAGGTAAATAATCTTATAGTTGTAAGTGGAAGTACAGATGCTAACAAATGTATTGGCTGTTATGAAGAGGAGGACTAGCACCCACAGGTATTAATGCTTGTACGGTGGGCTTTGTTGTTTCATAGGAAGTGTGTGTGCATGTGCGCGCACGCACATGTGAGTGAGTGAGAAAAAGATTAGATTGAGAGATGGAGATATTCTTGTGTGTTTGAAGAATTTGCTTTTCCCATGCAAATGCTGTTGCAAAAGAAAATTTGCTTTGCTCAGATTTACTTACATGGCTTCACTTTGGGGTCAAAATTTTCCAGTAGATCATAAAATATATATATTTTTAGTGGTTTGATCATTTTGCAGAAAATATTCTAAGGAAGTAAACTGGCAGCATTTAACGTAGGAAATGGAATGAAAACAATGGAGCTGGAGAGTGCAATATAATAGTCATGGATAAAGATTTGCTAAATGCTGTAAAAAGTGAATCTAATATTCAGACCTGCAGTCAGTCATTTGATTGAAGTGGTTATGTTGTGTGCATGTAACACTAACAGTTGGCATCATCCAGTGAACTGCAAAGTAGTTTGATGAAGGAGGTTAAATGTAGTGTTGTTCCATGAACTGCAACATTTGTTTCTTTCATTTGCTGTCTTTTCCACCAGGCTGTCCACTTTGTCTTTTGATGGGGGTGGGGCGGGGTGGGGTGGTAATCATGCTATGCTTGGCTTATCTCGACAAAAACTTCACACCTTTTATCTGTCAGCCTGCCGTCTTCTCATCGGGAAAAGGCAAGGTAGACGTTTTCCATTCTCACGAGACACCAATTTGTTCAAATGTATTATCCTGTTAAATTCCTTTCTTGAATTGCCCTCCAATTTATAAATAGCTTATCATATTAGATGACTGGATTGAAATTGTTAACATTCAGTCATAGTGTGAACCATGTCTTCCAATGCACCGTGATAATCACAGTAGTTGGATACATTTGAAACAGACTGATGAGGAAAGACTCGATCAGGAGGGAGAGCCTTGGAACTCCATGGAAAATACATTTGAAGTCAATATAAGTCATAGCTGTTGCACCTGCCCTATGGACAGACATGCATACAGTTCCTGGTTAACATGGTGTCTGTGAAACTGTTACCTGACCATGTGAATTAAGTGGTCTTTCAAACAAAACAAATTGGTTATGTTCAATGCAGGTTGACAATGTTCATTACAATACCCAGTGACACAAATAATGAGTTGTTTGCACTCACCTGTGCCAGGTTGTGAATCACACGACCAGAAAAGCAATAGAGAGGATGAATATATGTTAATTGACTGTTAATGGTTTTGCCTCATGTTGCAAAAACGTGTTTTTCCCCCCTCCAAAGCATGATTTTCATCAATAATCTTGTGATTGTCATCAACAGTCTTTGTGATTGTCATCATCCTTGGAAAATTTCTCCCCCCGTTTTATATGGCAAGTTAAAGAAAACCCAGAGAAGGAAATCAGTCACAGAATGGTGTAATTATGGGATTCTGCACCTGTACTGTGACTATGCTAACATCTAATTGCACTTCACCTGCTCCAGACAACTTATCTTAAGTTGTCACTTACGCCCACACAACTAGAGGTCACATTTCAAGTACATCTACAGAGTAGACTTTTGTCTTTTCACCTAAAGCTGGTAGTAGATGTTCAGTCTCACCTGCTGAGCTCTTCCAGTGTGTTACCAAGTGAATAGTGAGTAGATCATGCAAAATGATGCGCTGCCTGATCGAAATGATATTCCTTGAAATTCGTCAAAATTTTCATTAAAATTCCACTAGCATGTGCACAATGAAATGAAAACTGCAAGTGGTGCTTGAAGCATTTTGTGCAGACTTTCATCACGAGACAATTTTCAGATATGGTACTCCTGGTAGAGAATCTTTCTTTTTCTCTCTCTCTCCACACAGCTCTTGCTTTGATTCTTGTGCATTGGTGACCACTTGTGCTGTCATGTCATTACCAATCTGTAAATATGTCGATTCTAGAGATGTGCTTGTTGCAGATATTGCTATTTGCAAGCTGTGTATACCATGGCTTGAATGCATCTGCATCTTTAACCTCAGCATGTGCCTACCATTTCATTTTGTGCCATTGATTTTTGCAATTTATGATGTCCCCAGTAACTGTAAGTGATCTAAAGCTTGTAACATTATTTTAAAATTTTCATGGGAATGAAGATCTGATTAGATTTTTTTGCAGTAGTTTTGAAAAGAAATTGTGAATAATGAAATATCTCATTGTGATAGATGTAATGTGATCAGTGATAGGTTATTTTTCACTTCTCTGACTAAAGTTACTGCACATGTAGGAAATGGTCTCCAGATGACGGGTGTGATTATTTTCTTAGATTGCTGTAGTGTTGGTTTTTTGTGGAATGGAGTGGGACACGCAGTTAAGATTTTTAACATGGTTTGTGTGAATGCCTTGGCATTGCTGTCTGTGGCAAAGATTCCATTTAAATATTATTGACCCAAGAGAGAATAAACAATGCTTTGATAGAGCATTACCTTGTTCTTTCTTTTATGGCATTTGTACTGGACCTTTCTTTCAGCAGTGATTTCTGCAGTTATGCCTGTAATTGAAACTTGCATGATTTACATCAGCTGTTAAAATGTGTTACATACGTACCCGTGCACGTAAGTGCGCGTACATGTAACAAAATAGTTGGGCTGCGTTACATAGGTCTTGCACATTTGATAGCATTTTCATCTGCTTTCATCATGTTGACCCTGGCCTAATCCTCACAAGATATTAGCTTTCCTTGCGTCTATATAATGCACCCCAGAGCATCACCACCTTTAAAATCACTGACTGTTTGATATCCACAGTGGGGACCCGCATCTCTCGAGGGAGAATCCCATGCAGAGTTTATATAGGAAGGGGAGATGGGCAGGGTTGACTATGGATGGGGTATTCGTGGTTGTGTCTTTCTGAACTTCATTCATACAATACTTACCAATATTCGCTCTTGATGTTGCGGTTCAGTTGAGTGCGGGTGTTCATACTTTAAGTATAATGTCAGATTCAGCGGCAGCAGCCCTTGTGGCAGTCACGGACTTCCAGTGGCTTACCTGCTTGAAACTTTGCCGCTGCAGAACCATCAGATGACCCATAGAGATGTGGGGCGGAACCGGAGAAGAAGAGAAAGTCACAGATTGGAAGGGGGGGGGGGGGGGGGGGGGGGGGGCTCCACAGCCAGGGGCTCCAGCCGTATGTCTTTCCTGTAAATAACAATGCTTGTCGGCTCATCGAAACTTACGTCTTTACGAAAGGCATTCTGAACACCCACTACTTGTAGACTGAATGCACGACAGCGCTTTCAAATTCGATAAAACCAACGCGAGAAAAACCAAGAGCCTGCGACAGTGCGAGGAATACGCCGGTGTCAAAATGTTTTAACAAAAAGAAAGCAAATATAAAGGCAAAACAAACGCTGCTTGGAGCTCCATGTGCGGGAACTAATGGAGTAGGCCCCGAAAACACAAAAGGGGAGTTCAGAAGGCGCAGTGCTTCATTGCGCTTACTCAGCGCTTAATGTGATTCCCTCGTGAACGGCAATTTGGGGCGCGATTCACTCAGCGCTCACTCAGCGCAACGCAGCGCTGTGAATCACCAATCCGACGTGCAGCAGAGGGATTCTGCAGCAAAAAAAAATGGCGTCTTCGATCCCGCACTGGCCGTCGACGCGTACAATAACCCTCAGAAACATCATTTTGGGACTGGAACGGGCTTTATTTGCCCCAAGCGCCCTGTATGCGCGAAGAATGGCAAGTAAGGATGACACCGTAGTGGACTTTATTCATGCAGAATACATGTAAACGTGCATAAACGATGTCTGTGGCAAAGAAAATATTTTCTTCGCGTCTATCAACACAACATGGGGCGCAGAAGATTTACCTCCCCTTTAACAAGTGAAGCGCTGCACAAAATCTGGGGCGTTCAGGTGAGCAATGAAGCGCTCAATTGCCAACATTAAGCGCTCATGCAGCGCTGAGTTGTTATGAACAACCCTCTACTAAAGACTGCAGCATTCTAGCTGACGAGGGAGAAGTACGACTCTTGACACAAGCGAGCGCTTTCAGAGTTGCTTCCCCTGACGAATGTGTCAAAATGGCGGACAAGGAGCAGGTAGACGTGTCAGGCTCGTTGCAGCCTAATAACCCATTGTCCAGGAAGCTAAATAAAATCCTGGAATCTAGACTTGACAGTGACAAGGTGCGTTAGACTATTTGTGTGTTTGTCTTAAGAATGTTTTTTCTTTAAATGCTTGCTACTTTTCAAGTTGGATCATTATGGATGCTGTAAATCCAGTCCGGGCGTCTGCTGCAAATCATTCTCACGTTGATGCAGAGAGCCGAGAGCCTCCTTGCCTAAGCCACGCGTGTTCTGCTCCATCGTCAGGATTATTTCTGGACAGGACAGGGCAGGCAGGCAGATGAGCAGATTGAGACGACGGGAAAGCAGAGAGACATGTTAAATTTGTACACCACATAAGACAGTGGAAATCGTCTAAAATCCTCTAAGCGACAGTGGAGTGATCTACGCCCACATGAATCATGACCATCAGAATGATTAAAAGAATTGAATATCTCCTGTCATTTCTATCCGAAATATAAACCCACGAACCAATCAAACACATATGATTCTTTCCCCAGCACTGCTGCAGTCATTGATTCCTACTGCCTGTCATTTCAGGAAATGCTGGAGGCCTTGAAGGCCCTCTCAAGCTACTTCAAGGAAAACAACCTCCGAACACGTAGGAATCTTCGAAGTGATATAGAGAAGAGAAGCCTTGCAGTCAATGAGGAATTCTTGGAAGCCTTCCGAGCTGTGAAGGAGGTAAATTGATTTACAAGCAACAGGGTCATGCCATGTCATTTCACTGTTAAAAATAGCACTTTTAGTATTCACTGTGGTTTCATGCATGTTAGTATGCATTACTTGGAAATGGAAATATTGTTAGCCCTCGCATGCAGCAATGAGCCAGCAATGGGTTGGTACACTCTCCAGGGAGTGGTGCAGGTGTTGATACCAGTGTGTTTATCCCACCTATCTGTCTCTGTGCTTATTGTCAGGTTAAAGAATTGTTAAAGAATTGAGCAGCCCAGTGAGCAGGGGATAAAGTGTAAAGTGGTTTGAGACCCAGACATGAATGAAAGGTTACTATACACTATACAGAACCATACCTTTTCCTTCGTGCGAATGTTAATGTCAATACAGTATTTGAATCATTGACACAAGTAGTTGCATTGATTAGTGTAAAGAGTAGCTCCAGAATTGCGAACTCCCAAGGTCTTTTTCTGTCTACCTCTTTCTGTAGCTACACAAAATCGGAGATGATTCTTTTGAGAGTTGAAATAAGCTTTGAAGTTATTGCCACATCCTGCATCTTGCTTTAGTTTGAGTTTTATTTTTATTTCTTTATCAGAAACTGGACAGTGCATATGATGATGTTAAGGCCATGAACGACTGCTGTCAGGACATGACAAACAGACTAAAGGTAATGCTGTGTCTCTTTCTCTGTAGGTGTTGCATTGTTTTCACAGCATCAATAATGGCCAGTTGGGTTTGATTTCAACAATTCATTGCTAATGTGGAAGAACTATTTACAGTCACTTTAATTTAGATGTGCTTGTATTGTCCAACGTCTATAAACATTTTAAGGAAAAGCAGTGTCCAATAATTAAGGAATGTACTACTTCTTCGCTGGTATATTTTAGCCATAACCTATGCTGGAAAAGTATTGAAAAAAATTCTTAGGTTATATTGTTTCAAGGGAGGTAAATCTGCATGCCATAGATTAGATTTTCAGCAAATCTGATCAATACATAGAAAACATTGCTACTGAACCTACAGGTACGTCTATGCAGAAATTTTTGCTACTAGTAAGAATAGGATGTTTTCATGAAAAAGTGAAGGGATTAATCATTATGTAGATGTTATTCATGACCATGCACTAAGGATTTTTATCCTTAAATGCTCTATAATCACACAAATCAGTCCTGCCTGGTCGGCAAATATTTCATTAGAAGCTTCTTAAGCTGCAGTTGTTAGCCTTGTGCAACTGATTTGATAAGTTGCCTTTGATCAATAAGGTTTTGCTTCAGGTTCAATGTAACATCTGTATGTTTGCAGGCTGCCAAGGAACAAACCCAGGACTTGATCAGGCAGACAACTACGCTCCATTCTGAGAGGTATTTTGTTCATCTTGTTTTTCTGTGCATCTGTCTCCCATGTCTTCACTTACATAGTGTTATGTCTATAATCTCTGGCTGTTTAATGTGTGCTTTAGTTCTTGTGTTCTCTTTTCTTTCCCTGCAAGCAGATGACCATAGAGAGTTCATTACTTACTCTCATCTGTGCAAACAAGAATATGGAACTGAGCTTATGGCTGCTGCCACTGTGCAACCTCTCTTTTCAGCTGGAACCTGTGACCACAGAGCTTCAAATGTCAGCTCATTCTAGTCCACTAGAGACTTTGCCAAGTCAACCTACCACCCACCCACCCCAACATCCCTCCTCCAGGGTGGAAGTGCCCGTGGTCGATGACGACGATGATGTCCAGATTTTGCCAGGCCAGGAGAAGACAACTCCAATCAGACCTGCTCCAAACAGGAGAGTGAATCCTCCACAGCCTTCGCCCCAGCAAAATGTGTATCAATGGCAGCAACTACAACGGCAGCAGCTCGTCCAACAGCAGCAGCGGCAGCAGCAGCTCGTCCAGCAGCAGCAGCGGCAGCAGCATCCACATCAACATCCACAGCAGCATCCACAGCAGCAGCATTTTCAGCGTATCCAGCAGCAGCAGCAGCAGCAACAGCAGCAGCAGCAGCTGCAGCAGATACAGCCACAGCAGTGCGCCATGGAGAAAGAAGCAGATGCAAGGAAGATGCCTTTAGAGACGGCCAAACTGCGGATTGAGAATGGAGAACTACTAAACTGCTGCAAGATGGCGCTCAATAACAATCTGTCTCTGAACGAAGCAGACCAACAACTGCGAAAAAAATATGTTGATAATATCGATAAAGCACTCTCTAGAGAAGAAATCTCAACATTTCTTAAACACGAGATGCAAGAACGTCTCACTGCTGAAATGCAGATCATGCTTCCGAACATTTCGAAAGTACAACTCAGTGTTCGCTGCCTCTACATTGCCAACGCCATGCAAAATCAGCTGCTGATGCGTCCACAATACCGTTTTCCCACTGCTAACAAAAATCGAGTCGTTTTCCCAGTACAGCCGGAGGTGAGACCTGATGCGATCACCGATATCTGCGCCATGCAACAACCCCTTTCCGGGGATCCAATTACTCCGCCATCGAAAACCAACCTGACCAATGGCGGAGTTCCCCCAGACGTTGAGCGGCCGCCACAAGCCCGGGACAGCAACAACGACTTTGTTCACGAAAGAAGCGATATGTCGAGTTACAAGTCTGATGAAATTTGCTGCATCTGTGGCACGTCAAATCGGAGGAAGAACGTTCGCGCGTGCGCCAAGTGCCTCCGCCCCGCCCACTTGTCCTGTGCCAGGTTGTCAAAGGTGGCCTCTGAGAGAATCCTGGCCTGGAACTGCCCTGACTGCATCCAGATTGATAGTACACCTTACCGTAATGCAGAGGACACCATACCGACATTGGACGCAGTAGGCAAAGTCTACATCATGCGGAGAAGTGGTCGTATCCCACTCAAGATCCCCAAATCCTGCCGAATTGGAGCCGCCTCTGCCCTGTCCGACGCGATTGACCGGGCTCTCGACACCAATGCCGCAGACGATTGGCTCCACCTGTGTTGCTTTGCCCCACTGGCTCTTAGGCTTCAGCTAGACCCTCAAAGCGAGAGCAGATCGACGGTCGCCCAACTGAGGAAAAACATCTCCGCCTATTCCACCCGTACCCCTCTTTTGTCCGTCTCGACCATCTCCCAGCCACAGCCTGCTGCAAGTGAGAGCCATGAAGCATCTGTAAAGAAACTCCGAGCTAGAGTCAACAATAAGTTGAAGGAAGGCGATGTCGCAGCCGCAGTCAGAATCGTCGCATCCAATGATTCTGCCCTCGCTGTGACACCCGAGGTTTTAGCTTCGCTCCGCCTCAAACACCCTGCCGCCCCTTATGACTTAACACCACCAGTCCCAACAACTGGAGTTACTGCTCTACATGCGACGGAGGAAGACGTTATGGCTGCCCTTCGTTCGTTCGCCGGAAGTAGCAGTGGTGGCGTCGATGGTCTCCGCCCTGGCCACATCAAGGACCTCGTCTCGCGATCCACGGCCGAAGCTGGGGCAAGTCTCCGTCGTTCTATCACCAACCTGGTGAATCGTATCCTTGCCGCCGACATCCCGGATGTCGCCAGACAACTTCTCTTCGCTGCCAACCTGACCCCCCTCAAAAAGAAGGATGGTGGGATACGGCCCATCGCTGTGGGCAATACCTTCCGCCGGTTAGCCGCTAAGGTGGTGTGCCGACCGATAGTGCGCCGTCTCAGTGCTGAGTTCAAGCCGGTCCAACTGGGTGTCGGGGTGAGGGGCGGATGCGAGGGTGCGGCTCATGCAGTCCGCAGGTTCGTGGAGCGGCGCGGGGACGCCGGCCCGGCAGTCATCGTGAAGCTCGACATGAGAAACGCATTCAACAGCGTCCGCAGAGACCGACTTCTCGAAGCCTGCTTAAAACGGGCACCGGAAGCCTACCCACTTGTGCACCTGGCCTATCATCGCTCCTCTACCGTTCTTGCCGACGGCAAGGAGATCGAGTCGGCTACCGGCGTTCAACAGGGAGACCCCTTGGGACCTATGCTGTTCGCCGCCACAGTCGACGAAGTCGCCCGTGGTCTCACGTCCGACCTGAATGTGTGGTACCTGGACGACGCCACGATTGGTGGAAACCCTGCCTCCGTCCTGCACGATGTCGAAACCGCCGTTCGCAGACTGAGCTCCCTCGGCCTGGAGGTCAACCCGGATAAGTCGGAAATCGTCAACGTTGGTTTCCCCGCTGAGCAATTCGCCGCCCACTTGGCCAATTTTAGACCTGTCCTGCCTGGTGTCCGAGTGACGGAGCTGGACCATCTGGAACTGCTGGGCTCACCAATTAGTGCGATCGCGACGTCGGCTACAATAGTAAAAAAGACAGATGATCTGCGCTCCATGACGACCCGTCTCGAATACCTCGATTCGCATCCTGCTCTGTTCCTCCTCAGGAATTGCTTCGCGGCGCCGAAACTCCTTTATACACTCCGAAGCTGCCGAGCATACACCGCCGAGGCAGAGCTCCTCGAGTTTGACAGTGTCCTGAAAAAGGCCGCCGAACGCCTCCTCAACATCGCTTTCGACGACACGGGCTGGCGACAGGCGACGCTACCACTGGCTGAGGGTGGCGTAGGCCTTAGGACCGCCAGCGACTTGGCACTCCCTGCTTTCCTGGCCTCTGTCTACTCTAGCGAACGGCTCGTCAAAGCCATCCTTGGCCAAAACACGGACGGCGATTCATCTCCAGTGGACGCAGAGGACGCTCTCGGCCGTTGGAGACAGAAGGGGCTCCCATATGCCGATATCCCGGAATCCCAGCACAGTTGGGATCGCACTGCCAGTCGAGCTGTCGCGAACGAGCTCAGACCCCGTCTTAACCAGCATCGTTTGGTTTGTCTGGGCTCGGCCGCACAACCGAACAGCGGATGCTGGTTACACGCCATTCCCGCCACTTCGCTCGGCACCCTCCTAGACGACGAGACGCTCAGGATTGCTGTCTCTCTCCGCCTCGGCCAGCAGATGTGCCAGAGCCACCCCTGTCGATGCGGCAAGACGGTCGACACCTACGGCTTGCATCCGCTTTCATGCCGCTACAGTGCCGGGAGATTCCCACGCCACGCCGCTCTCAACGATGTCATCAAACGGTCGCTCGACTCCGCAGGCCTGTACTCCGTTATGGAACCGGTTGGCCTCGACAGAGGAGATGGGCGACGCCCCGACGGCATGACTGTCTTCCCATTTAAGAACGGCAAGTCACTTGTTTGGGACGCCACCTGCTCTGACTCTTTCGCGCCGTCTTCAATGACAGATTCTGCTATCGACCCAGGGAACGCCTGCCGGACAGCCGAAGGTTCGAAGAGGAGGAAGTACGCCTCTATCTCGGAAAGGTACCACTTCGTCCCGTTTGCTGTTGAAACAACCGGAGTAGTCGGACCGGCAGCAACGGAACTCATCCGAGAGATCGGCCAACGGATTGCACTGTCGACAGATGACTCACGCCAGACACAGTTCCTTTTCCAGAGAATCTCGCTGTCAATTGTGAGGGGCAACGCGTTCGCGATCACATCGTCGGCCAAGCGTGAGGCTGCCCGTGACCCAAAGCCGAGGGGTTTTCCCCGCCCCTGATCCTGGCGGCTGCGTTTAGACAACTTGCCTAAATTGATGTATTCTTTCCCACCTGGGACTTTCTAGGGTTGGGGTGAGAATTGAGCGCTTTTTGCCTCTTCCGAGCACCTACAGATGTAGTGCAGCGCTTCATTTGTTAATCTTCTGCGCCCCATGTTGTGTTGATAGACGCTAAGAAAATGTTTTCTTTGCCATAGACATCGTTTATGCACGTTTAAATGTTTTGATTTCCTGTGTCTGTGACTGTGGAGCGTAGTCGAGTCTAATACACCGTGGCTGTATTTCGATGACCATCTTTTGCTGTGTGTTACATCGAATTTTGCAATGACATTGAAGTGTGCATTGTAAATTTGCTGTTTTCTTGAATAAATATAGAATTTCTCTTTGCATACCCACGAAAGAGTCTCTAGACCAGTTCATATCATGTCATGGACTTAATCCATCTGTAATATTTATTCATGAGGAATGTTGATAAGGTCGTATGAGAGGCTTGTGGGATAGCACTCTGCTCCCTGACATACTTCGTTAAAGTAGTTCTAAGACTATTTTGCAGAAAACTCATGAATTACGCTTGTTGAGGCAATAAACAAGCATTTCTTGGATAAAATAAAATGTTTGTGTTGAATTGGAAACAAGTTTTGACATCTGAATGATTTCTGTAAAAGTGGAAAAAATAGTATCCAGAATGATCTATTTTTGGCACAATGCTGTAATGTGAAGGGTCAAGTCTATTATGCATTCATAGCGAACTATGCCAGAGTCACTACTCTGGCTCACAGAATGATATCAGCTTCAATCGAATGGTGCAGGTGGTAGACTGACTTGTATGAACATAAATCTGTTCACAAATAAGCATCGTTAGGGTTTTCTTGGAATATGAAATTCTTTTACTCGAATTAGGCTTTTCTGTAGAATGAGACACTGCTATTGTGACTCATTACATCAGTTGATCACTTCTCTCTCCTTGGTTCACAGCCAGAAACTGCAAATGAAGTCCCAGGTTGCCGATGCTTTCCTTGCCAAGTTCCAGCTGCGTCCTGAGGAAGTACGCATCATCCGAGGAACCAGAGATGGAAACATGAACCAGGTACTCTTGCTCAGCTAGTGCCAGTTGGGAAAGAACAATTTCCTTTACAAGACCCACTGGGCTATTATGTGCAGTCAGTTTCTGAGTTTGATTGCTTTTATATGTAATTTTAGGCACTTTTGAGTTTAAAGATTTTTATTTGCTGTAATGGTAACAAAAGGAACTTGGATATGAACTAATATGCTTGACTTTCAGTTTCATATAAATAGGCACTGATAAATGGTTTTCTTGCTTTTACAGGGATTTTTTGATGTGCTGAATCGAGTGAAACAAATCCATGAAGCTTGCAAAATTTTGTTGAGAACCAACCAGCAAACAGCAGGGTGAGTGATGTCTCACATTTTCGCTCTCCTGTGAACTACGCTACTACTCTTCTCTTTCAGGACTGCAGAATCATATTTTGATTTTTATGTGTGTTTCTCAAATAGGATGTTATATTTGACTGACTTTGATATAAAGGAAATTGTTTTTGAATGAATTTAAATAAATAAAAAAAAGTTCTGTAGTGGGAAAGAGGTGGCAGATTCCATTGATGATTACTGGAGTCTAGACCCATTTTTGCCACAGGTTGGAGATCATGGAGTCCATGGCATTGCATCAGGAGTCAGCCTATGAGCGGCTCTATCGATGGACACAGAGTAAGTGCCTGATTCGTCAATGGAAAAATGAAATAAGTTCATTTGTATGTGTGGAGCTGTGATAATTTTCATTGTAGTGGAAGGATTCATGAAAATAAATGACGTTCAGACTGTTCAGTTATTTGAAAGAAGCTTATTGCAGCAGCAACAGAATGATGTTTCAAAATAGTAACCCTGTGTGAAAGTCTTGCTGCAGACCTTGGGACTCCTGTCTCTTGCAGTGAAACATGAGACATCATTCATAGAGATTGAGGGAATCATGTCCCCACAAGTTTTATTGGACAAAATACTGCCATGACTGGCCATGCTGCAACACTCCACTCTTTGCAGATGATTGTCGTACGCTGTCTGGGGACTCGCCGGATGTGTCAGGGCTTCTGTGCCAAGCCATGGAGTCTCTCCAAGACAGGCCTGTCCTCTTCAAGTACTCCCTGGACGAGTTTGGCACGGCACGCAGGAATGCTGTGGTCAGGGGGTTTATCGATGCCCTCACGAGAGGAGGTCAGTTCCTTGTTGGAAGAGGCAGTTGTTCGCATGTGTTTTGCTAAATAAGTTCATATTGGCAAATTCCTTAACATATTGGTATTCATTGTTTCAGTATTATATGAGTTATGCAAAGCAAGATTTCTGTATATTTGTGTTCTTTAGAATTCATGGATGTAAGACAGTTAAGATCAGTTATGATTTGGAGTTGGAAATCTCCATAGATGTATAATTATTCCTTCTTTTTGTCTGGAACTGTGGCCTAGGTGTCCATTTGAAGCTTCAGTGGGTATGGCATTAATAATTCAAGAGTTCATGAATTGTAAATGCAGAGTTATTTTGTTATTTCTAATCATACATGTTTGTGTCCCTATGGTAAGCCACGTGACTCTTGTTCCTTTTTCTTTCCCTTACTAACTCACATAGTCTGATGACTATTTCGTTTGCTGTTTTCCTGCTTGCAGTCTTGTTTATCAGCATGTGTTGTTGTGTGGCAGGCCCTGGAGGCACCCCTCGCCCCATAGAGCTGCACTCCCATGATCCCTTGCGCTACGTGGGGGACATGATGGCATGGCTGCATCAGTGCTCAGCCTCTGAGAAGGAACACCTGCAGTCTCTACTCCGAAAATGCAAAGGTCAGCACAGTGTCTTATGGGATTGAAGTTGTCTAGTTGATGGGAAAATGTTTGGACTGCTCTATAAGTGTGATGGTGGCAGTTATCATTAGGGTTATTGTTGTTGGGAAGGGGAGAATGTCTGGGGGTATGTGTTTTGGGGGCTTGGAGATTCATTTTAAAGTGTGCATGAATTTGTGTAGGGCATGGGTGAGATGTATTTGTACATGCATTGGCCATTGTTATGGATGTCAAGAATGTAAATGCACAAATGAAATTACAAACTTTCCAGCAGTTATAAGCCATTTTTCAGTTGTAAATCTTACATAAGCTACCATACTTGAGGTTGCATTAGCCCTGAAGCAACTAAGGCACCACATTGTAGAGTATATATACTTGAATGGGGGAAAATTGATAGTTATCATGCTCAGTAACTTGAACCATCTGCTCTGTCTGTTCCAGTGACAGACTCGCTCATTGAGGAAGTTTTGGGACATGTAACCGAAGGTGTTTGCCGACCTTTCAAGGTAAGGTTTGGGGAGACATTTTTGCCTTCTCCCTCAGCAGCAGGATTTTGTAAGCTTTTATCACAAAATGACGCATGTGTAAACTCAGTAATTGTAATTGTTCTGTAAATGTCCCTTAGAAGTTAGATGGTGTGGAAACCATGAAGTGAAAAGCAGAATGCATTTAGGTTGGATGACCAAAAACAAGGCCTCTGCTGTGTTGTTTTGTCAAGGTCGTTTTTATTTATCAGCCTTGGATGTTGGGAGCTCAAGAATTTGAATTATTTTCATTGACTTTTTCTATTAAAAAATATAAAAAGGTGTTCCTTGATTGAATTTTGTAACCATCAACACTCCATGCCTTAATGGCAGAGGAGGACACTGCAACTAGAATGAATGAAGCGTTGCAGTAGTAATGCACTATGTGTTGGTTGCAGGTGAGAGTGGAGCAGGTGTTGCTGTCAGAGCAGGAGGCTGTGTCGCTCTACAAGCTGGACAACCTGCTCAAGTTCTACCACCACACCATAGGGTGAGTTATGGGAAAAAATGGGTGAAGATTCTAGAAGTGTCAGTGGTCTGTTATACTGTTGTTGCCTCAGTGAAGCAGTTAAGGAGTGGTGGTGCTGTTGCGTGAGAGAGAAAAGATGGGAATAATCGCCAATAGTGTGATTTAATGAAAATTTCCTCAGATATAACCTCTCAGTAGTTTGTGTAGTAGAGGAAAATATATGAGGTTTTTTTTTGTGCAGCTGGCACATAGTAAAGGAATTTTGCCATGATTTCTTTAGAGGGAAGGAAATATCCTATAAAAACTCCATCCCATAATATTGCAATTTACTGCACACACAAATATTTTCTTTATAGCTGTATTTGTTCAAAACAAAACAAACACCCCCCACCCACCCCAAAACCCCCCCCCCAAAAAAAAAAAAAAAAAAAAAAAAACTATGTTCTACAAGGATTGATATGAAAATATCTGCTCAAGAAAAAAAGAGAGAATTAATTCTGTGAGAAAGATCAGAAGAAAAGAATGACTCTGTAGACTGCATTGTAACTGTGTGTGTTTGGGTTTGTTACAGACAGATTATTAGCAAGGATGCAGCACTTCTGGCCACCATCGCAGAGATGCAGGATCTCAGTCACAGGATGTTCTTCAACAGCATCACATGCAATGCCAACAGGCTGCTTGACAAGGTCTGACCCCATGGAGCATAGCTGCCATCATCATGGTCTGATAGAGCTACTTTCATAGAGCAAGAAACTGGAGTGGAGGTCAACTGAGGCAGCTTTGAGTGCCATCCAGATCCAGGAAAAGCAGTTTTTTTAAATAGTGAACACATGGCTTCTCTCTTGTAATGGACAATTTTCTTCAGTACTACACATTCTTGTTCAACTCAAGCTTCATCTTCCTCATGAGTTAAGATGGTGTCACAAGGACACAATACTGCAGCCCCAACAAGGGGAGGATAGCGTGCCGCGTGGTCACCTTCGAGCAGCTGGAGAGTGGCGGAATGAAAGTCTGTGTAGTCACCTCTATCCCTCTTTCTGTAGGTGGAGTTGCCGCCAGCAGACCTGGGTCCCACCACATCCCTGACTCAGACTCTGCAGCTGCTGCGAGACGTGCTTGCCTGCCATGACGCTACAGTGGGACCCATTGCCAACAAGAAGGAAGAGTTCAAGCAGGTGGGCAACAGCCTGGAAGCTGCATGTGCACATGGAACTGAATGAATCCATGCATAGCAAACAACATGTACCAGGTTTCAGGTTTCTGCTTGTATGGTTTCATCCATATGCATATAGTGTTCCAATTGTGATCAGAATTGAAAGTCCTAGAAAAAGATTAGTATTCAAGACCCAAAATAAACGTTTGTAGATGTCTTGAGTAAGAATGTTGATGTAATTTCAGTGTGCATGATTTATCGCCCTGCATCTAATGTGATGTGAAATACCCACTGAAAGACATAGAGAAGCCAGATAATTAGGAATGACACCAATGGAAACAGATGAATGCCTTACCCATGCACATTTGCCTTTGTGTTTTTGATAACATAACCATGAACACACTGAAACACTGATGCCCATATATGCATATGCTCCTTTCACAAATACATGTACATGAATTTATGCATGCTTACACATTCATGCACTTACATGCACACATGTATTGTCATGCATGACAATTTCAGGACTTGAAAGGGCCCCGTACATTCCCTGTTACTTTCTCCCGTCAGATTCTTTCCTGTGTGGTGGACCCCCTGCTGCAAATGTGCTCGCTGTCAGCCAGTGGTCTGAGCACAGTGGACATGGCGGCCTACATGATCAACTGTCTGTACCTGATCCAGTCCAGCCTGGCACTCTTTGAGTTCACTGACACTCACCTGGAAATGCTCGCAGCCCAGGTAGGCCCTCTGCTCCTTGTCCAACACCAGCTGTCTGTGTTCTGTCCACTGCCTCCTGACAGCTTGGCCCACATATTCCCATCTCCACTATACACTGGCAACCTCACTTGCAGGCTGAAACTCACTCTAGACCTAAGGATACAGCCTCACCTGCACACCTCCCCCCTAACTTCCTTTTCCCCTCACCACACCTAATGAAGTGATGCTACATATGTAAGTCTTATTTAGTAATAAATGATAGTATTGTTACTCTTTTTGGGGAGTTACAAAATGTCATTGATTTTGATGTAATAGTTCATTGTACATATTTGCCAAAAAATATATATATTCTTTACACTTTTTGATAGTTTATTAACTCATTGCTTACGCAGGGATAGCATTAGGAATTTTACCTCTGTACGCAGTGTTTTTTTAAGTTTTCAAAAAATCACACAAAATCCAAATTTTGAATAACTGTTTAGTGGTTGGTACCACAAGAAAGAAAATCATTTGCACTTTCTAGCTGAAGTGCTGGATAGTTACAATATGCAGTAAGAAAATTGGGGAAAATTATTTTTAAACACCAGGTACATGCAATTTTGATTTTCTTTTTTTTTTACACCTAATGTATTGTACTAATAGTCAAGAGATAGATTTTGCACAACAGTTCTGACATCAGTATTTCCACATCAAACTATATTGATGAATGATTGACTACAGGATAAAAAAATGCTTGAAAATGATTTTTTTTTGCAAGTCAGAGAGGTGAATATACACTTACTCACTGCAATCTGTCTCTGTCTGAATAGAAGAAAATCTCAGAATGGCCTTCTGAGAGAAAGAAGGCGCCCTACTTGGCATAGTCATCTTTTGTGTGGTACAGTTCATTGGAGGAGTAGAGAAGGTTTTCGGCATCCTCTGCATCCGAATCGATGTCTGTGTCTGCTGTAAACACCGATTCTATCTCTTCCTCTCTCTCTGACGGCGACGGCGTCTTCGCTGTCACTTAGTGTCAGTCACGAAGTGACATCCGAAGTTGATTCGTTTCGTCTTCGCTGCAGCCACCGCTTCATTCTCGTTGACTGGGACTATTTCCGCATCAGAACCATAAAGATCTTCTTCAGAAGTCCAATATCCACCTAGATCTTCAGTATCAGACCCTTCTTCCATCCACACTTCTAATACTTCGTCATTTTCATCACCGCTCAATCTCCGACAACGCGACGCCATGTCGAAGCGCAGAAACACGACGGTGGGTGAGCGTAAATACTACTAAATGTAGCTTTCTCACGGGGACTATACTAAAGAAAAGGTAACTCCAGCGAACACAGATTGGTTACCGAATAAAGTGCTGTACGATTTACTTCCCTTGAAACAGCCACGGAGACAGGAAAAATTCATTACGGCGACCGCAAAACGTAGTTGAGCTGCGTAGCCAACGGGTGTTGGCGTCACCGCAACCACGTGGTTGAGCTGCGTAAGCAATGGGTTAACCTTTTCTGCTTGCTTTTTTCTGCTTCTTATCCCCTTTCAGAGTCAGATAATAATGTGCTTCCTTTTGATTTCTGTTTCCCCCTGTGGGTTGGGGGTAAGAATTGACCCACAGGGTCTCCCTATGCCATTTGTAAGAGGTGAATAACTAGGGAAATGGTGACTTTACCAGCTGTAATTGTAACCAGCACAAATGATTTATTTGTGATCAATGACCTTACATAGCCTACAAAGGCTGATAGGCCGCAGAACTCCATTCATCCATCCATCCATCCTTCCTTCCTTCCTTATCCATCCATCCATCCATCCATCCTTCCTTATCCATCCATCCATCCATCCATCATCCATATTTCCATCCATCCATCCATCCATCCATCCATCCATCCATCCATCCATCCATCCATCCATCCAAATTCTGTCTCCTTTCACTATTATCTCCCCTTGCATTCTCCTGCTCCTCATCGTACTCGTGTACTTCCCCTTATCCTGCTTATCCTTTTCTGTTCCTCTAGAGCTCTATTCCTACTCCTATCCTTGTTCCTTTTTCTTCCTCCCTCCTCCTCTGGATGGACACTGACAGCATTGTTGGTGACGTTGCAGATGGATGCCCATGTGGACACAATGGTCAGTGAGCAGGCTGCCTACATCCTGAACAGACTGGGGCTGTCCCACATCTACACCATGGTGCAGCAGCAGCTTCAGCAGGGCAAGAAGGTGGGCAGGGAGAAGTCTGCTTTAATGGATGAAGTTGCAAGCACCTTGAATGGAGATGATGATAAAAGAAAGTAGAGCCACCACCAGGGTCATGCAGACTTTGGTTTGATGTTACCTGTGCCAAGTCTTACACTCAATTCAGTCTTTCTCACAAAGTGTCTTTTCATGCTATATTTTTACACCTGTATGGACAGTGTATTAGATTTTTGTACATATAATAAATGTAGTGATGTTCAATGTCGCAACATGCATGCATGCCTTGCAGACACTCATGCACAAGACATACACAAAGTTCAGGGGCTGGGAAGGGTAGAACTTGAGATAAGACTAAAATGCATTGCCTGTGGTGTAAGCAGGCTTTGCAAGAACCTATGGTCTTCTGGATGATGATGATGATGATGATGATAGAAATGACAATGATGCAATTGCTGTACTGTGCTGATGTGTGTGTGTGTGTGTGTGTGTGGGTGTGTGTGAGAGAGAGAGAGAGAGAGAGAGAGAGAGAGAGAGAGAGAGAGAGAGAGAGAGAGAGAGAGAGAGAGAGAGAGCAGACGACATGCAAGACTTAATTGTGACTCATGTTGCAGGGTCCTCTGTCTACCTTGCAAGGCATGGATGCTCTTGCTGTCAAGTCAGCCATTGTGAGTTCCACACTGCATCTGCTTAGTTTTTTACACTGATTTTTTACCCTAATTGCTGAATGAATGCAATCTTTTGGAGCTGTAAAAGTGTTGATTTTGCATCATTTGAGAGAATAAATATTGTGTGTGTGTTTAAAGAGGATTGTTCTTGTAGGCAAGATTTGCAATACATAAACAAGCACACCAACTGTTACCTATTATATGTATGTATGTGTCAAATTTCCAGAACAAGTTTGACAGCTACCTGGCCAGTCCCGACACCCTGCTCCTGCCCCAGGGTTCTCTGCTGCTCAGCACCACTGTCAGGTGGGCATTTCCCCTCCCCATCATTGTCTGCTTCTTGTAGGCCTTTTGTTCTGCAGGCCTGTCAGTCAACTCTTTCTGGAAGGATTTTAAACAGGCTGGCATCTCCAAACCAGCTATCTTGTCAATTAAATGTCTAAAATGTTCTGATGTCTTAGAAAATATTTCTTGCTGAAGAGTTATTTTTGGCTTGGAAATCAAAGCTTCATACAGATTGCTCGTAAACATTTCAAGAAAAAAAAGTTCCTCAGTATGATACATCTAACAGAAGAATATATTATAGAACTGTGGAGTATTTGTGTAAAATAGAACAAATTTACATCTGAGTCATGCTCTTATCAGTTTGACTGAAGACTAGCTCAGCATACAGAGTTGTGCCTCCATTTTGTGTCCTGGGGCGCACTGCTTGGCCTACCTAGTTGACAAATGATAGGCTAGTGTCAGTATGTGTCAATCATTTGACTGCCTTTGTATCTGCTTTCATCATGTTGACACTGGCTTATTCCTTGCAAGATCTTGCAAGGTTCCTATCGTAAGCAACATACCAGTGCATGTCACAATGTGATTCATTATGGAAATGCACCTCTGCCCAAGATCAAGTCATCAAGCATTCTTACCATTGCAGGGAGTCGCTGAAGAAGAGGTCAGAGGCCCTGATCTGCATGGCCTACAAGCAGCTGTACGGCTGTGTCTTTGACCCTGAAAATGAGTACCTGGACCCTGCCAGCATCATGCCTCGAGCTCCCGAACAGGTGTTGGCACTCTTGGCATAGTGACTTCACTTCACCACTTGGATGTCTGCTCTGTGTCATTTGTTCCCCAGTGTTGCCTGTTCCTCAGTGCCATGATAGGTTGTGTATGTGTGGAGGTCCTTACAGGGGATCTCTTGTATTGCCACACATCAGTCTTTGAAAAGATCATGGTCATTGTGTCTTCATAGGTGTGTGTGTGTGTATATGCCAAATTCCCATCAGAGGAGACTTGTTGATATATACAACTACAACTGAATCGATCTATGTGTGATATAATATTGGGTTTCTTTACACTATTTTGTGATGATTTCATTCACTGAAGAGGTTTTCTTAATTGACGTGAACCAGGCTCTTGTTTACTGACAGAAAAATATGGTATTTCAGTGTGAATAGGCTGGGTCTGCAGGCATATGTCTGTAGTAGATTTAATTACTTGACGTCTTTGCTTGGTGGATTATAGTGTTTCTCTATGTATCAGTGTGTAGGAGTCATACAGGGGATCTGCCTCTGGTTTTGGAAATGTAAAATCCATATTTCACCACAGCCTAGTTCATTTGATATTTCAAGGTATTGATAATCAAGTTATCCTAGTATCTACACAGCTATACCTCTGTGAATCAGCCAGATGAAAACTTTTTCAAAGCAATTTTTTAATGTGCTCTTTTTTCATCAAAACTGTTTGAGTATGTAGACATATCAACTCTGTCACATCATACTGACATGAGTCTAGTGATTTGGTAAGTTTGATTCCAGGCATGTTTATACTAAAGAAGTTCTGATACTGAGGCATGAGAAAGTATAGAAGTTGCTGAATGTATCTTTATTTGGTAAAAGTCTGTAATACTGAAAGATTTCTGGGAATATGCAAAATTAAAATGGTGCAGGGAATCAATGTCATACACGCATAAGTGGCTTATTTTTTTTTTCTTGAATGCACTATATAAAAAAATCAGTGTTGTTGTTTGCTAGGGGTTGTAATAAGCAGCAATGATTTTATTTATTGGATCCATGTTTGGTAACAGTTCTGGAATGATATTTACATGCAGTTCATGACATCAGTGATCCATGGTTGGGGATGCTTTTCTGCAAGCTTGCACTATCATTGAGGGCAGTGTTGTTTTTTGAATGGGTTGTTTGTCCTTACCATTTCAACTTTCATTGTTGAGCTGAATCAGATGTACATGTCAAGAAGGGGTGGTTGCAATGATGGTGCACTTCATCTTAATTCTTTTCTCGAACAGGAGTCATTTTGTATGCATAACATACAGTGTTGGGATTTGACATCCAGTTGCAACTAATATATGAGTAAGTCTCTAAACGTCGTGGCAAAAACGTTACAAAAACCCAGTTTCAAAAAAGTGCTTGAATTGTCACTATTTTGGTATTATTATAAAGACTGACACTTTAACTGTGTGTACCTAACTCAAAAAGATAGTTTATTGAGAAATGTGTGCTTAGGAGCTGTGTAAAGTTCAAAAGTTGGTATTCAAACTTTCATCAATAACTCGTCTTTCGATTTTCGTCGGAAGTTCAAACATACGCCGAACAAAAGAGCAATCTTTCCTCTAATGAGTTGTAAAGTTTCAACTTGATCCAATGAGAAACTTCGAAGGACGATTGTTTAGAAGAAACCAACCAAATGCGAAGCTCGCCAAATGCGAGCTTCATGTAGCCGCGGACGTAATGATCTTGTATTTTCATCCATGACATTTTTTATAGTCAATCTAAACCTGTTGCAATCTACTCAGCCCAAACTTGACATCGCACACACGTCTTGTTGAAAAGCAAATATTTAAACCGTGAATCGTTCATTTCGGCTCCAAAAGGCTCCTAACAGCATATATAAACATACCCAGAACAGGGTAAGAGCGAACAATCTGTCCAAACCCCACAAGCGTAACCAAAAATTAATACCAAAGGAGAAAGATTCAAACACTTACCACATTTTAGAATATCCATGTAGA
Source organism: Theodoxus fluviatilis (assembly GCA_034096865.1). Classification (NCBI taxonomy): domain Eukaryota; kingdom Metazoa; phylum Mollusca; class Gastropoda; order Cycloneritida; family Neritidae; genus Theodoxus; species Theodoxus fluviatilis. The sequence continues at coordinate 4,391 of JAWQFJ010022556.1, read as the reverse complement.
AAATTAAACTCGGTCGCAATAAATCCAGTATTAACTGGTCTGTTGCGGTTATAAATTGCAGATCGAAGAAAATTCAGAATCACACATTTTTTTGGATAAATTTGAAAAAAATTAAAAACGGTCGAACTGACCAAGGATTTTTGCCAAAAACAAAAGTCGGTGGCAGTTGTGAATAAAAGCATTCTAACTTGTTATATTTCACACACTAACTCTTTGTTGCAATACCCAACCGATGGAAAATTTTCAGTGAAAATAATTATGTGGTTTGCCGGTAGCAATTTTCGGTTTACAGACTCTGCTGTCGACAAAGTCTGTTACGCTTGTATTCACGAAGTTTCTGGCGTTCAAAGTCAAAGAATATAAAAATGGAAATCCTGATATCTGGCAAATTATTGAAGACAACACTTTATTTCCTGAAACAACAATTGGGTTTCAATTTAAGAGCGATTCTGTTCCTGTTATTTTAGGTAATGTGAGGCACTGTGTGTCGTGTAACGTTTTGAAGTCTCTGTTTTCCTGGAAATTTTACCTTTAAATCTATTTATTCACTATCGCACAAACAGTAACAATGGAAACTGCATAAAAACTATCTATTTGACCATTTGTGACTTTACACACCTGCAAAAGAAGCATGTAGGTTAATTAGTTATTGGTGTAAATACCATTTTAAAAATGTACCAGTTGGCCATTTGATGTTTAGAGACTCACTCATATGCATCATCATGATAAAATAACATTTTCTTTGTGATAATTTCTTGTGGGAGTATTTTATTTGTTGAACAGTCATATGCCAATCGCTGCATGTAAATAATGTACAAATGAGGGAAAACTGGACTTGCTGTTTGTTGGATCTGAAAGATCTTTTCCCTGAAAAGATGAATATAATTTGAAGAAATAAACTCTGTATGTATTATTTTCTGAATTGATGTTTCTACCATTACTGACAAGGGTAACAGATAGCCAGAGCAGTTTGGTGGTCCCCTCGACAACTGGAAACCCAGGCTGCTGTTGTTCATAAGATTTAGATGTTGAATCATTTACTCCACCAGACCAACATACTATGTGGATAGTTTTGGTCAAATTTTGTTGAAACATTTCTTATTCCCAAGAATTGTTGCTTTATGGAGAGAGAGCGAGAGAGAGAGAGAGAGAGAGAGAGAGAGAGAGAGAGAGAGAGAGAGAGAAAGAGCATTATTTCTCAACTATGGTTATTTAGAATGTCTGCAAATGTTTGAGGCTCCCAACAATATGTTGAAGGAATAAGAACTTATTTAAGTGATAACAGTTGTGCCGATTCATGTCTGCCATCCAAATAAAAACCAATGACTAGTAGTATACGATGTGTGGGTGAAAATGGAACGTTTCCAATGTGCTGATTGAAGGGGAGAGTAAGTGGCGTCGTTTTGGAAATGGAGCCCGTTTCTCATCTCCCCAAGGAGTCTGGATGACTGTCATCATACAGCAAACATTCGCATACATGCTAAAAGGAGTAATTCTCAGTAATAGCGCTCTTGATTTGTCACTGCTTGAACCACATGGAATGACACAAGGCAGTACCTAAAGATCTCTAGTTACCAGATGAAAAGTGGACGGATTTTCTATTATTTAGTATCTTTAAAAAATCCACCCTTTCTTTCAGTCGTAGTCAACCTTTTGCCTGATAAAGATCATTCAAACGAACGTTTTGTTTACTGTTCTTTGAATAACTAAAGCGACATTTCAGTATTGCTTTGCTATGGAGCACAACATAAGGGCGGAGTTGCTCGGTGTTACCCACGTCAGCCGGAACCCGTGGCTGCTGGCCCCGACAGCACACCAGGGCTGGACCAGGACTGGCAAATCCCTGGATACCAGCCCAGGCCAGCCCTGGCATCCAGCCCTGGACTAGCCTAGAAATGGAATCTGGGCAAGACCTGACATCCAGCCCTGGCCAGCCCTGGCATCCAGCCCTGGACTAGCCTAGAAATGGTCATTTGGGACAGCACTGGACCAGCCCTGGCATCCAGATTCCAGAAATATCTTACTAAGTGTAAATAACCTTACATGAAAAACAAAGTCATTGATTGACAAGTAACGACATTTATTAGAATTTATCACTAAACAGTCACAGTGTGCAATCTTTGGATTCAGCATGAGTTACATGAGTTGTATAATTATATTCAAAATATATGCATAGATTTATAGATTTAGTTGTACTTTGAGGTTAGAGATAGTTTGGTTTGCTAAATCTATCTATCTGTCTAAGAAAATCAATATTCCATTCTTCCATTTCCTTTCCACTTTCTGCCTACGCATTTTGTTGGGTGGTCTGCGTGCCCGGTCTGTTGCTCTTGCCGCCTTTCTGCCTATCCCGCCAGCAGCTCAGCCACTCTCCTAGGTAAGATGTGTACATCTTCCTCTCGACTTGATGTCGTTTTGAGACAGCATCTGTCAAAACAAATTGGTGAATAAGAATGATATATTTGTGAACAAAGCACAGCTCCAAATAGCAAAACTAAAGCTTCTTCATTCTTCCTCAATAGCTCAGCATTCCATATTCTATAATAACAAATGCGTACAGAACTTGATCAAACACTCTTATTCAGACATATAAAAATGTGCTAAGATTTTGGCACTGCCGCTTCTGATGACAAGAAATGAAATCATTAAATTTATTTTTTCAGGTCTAAATGGAAGTTGCACGATTTAGATATTGAATATTTCTTACTGAAGAGGGCCTGGTGGAGATTGGACAGCTGTGTAAACGCCGTCTTGCTGAGGTTCGATTTGCCAGATAGGTTGTATTGCCCCTGAAGAGCTGGCGTCATCAGGGTCTTCCCTGCCATCTGGAGAAGGACTTTGAAGGTTTCCTCCCCAGATTAGAGATGTAGCGCTCCTGAGGAACAAAAGTTGACCAGATTAAGTACAAAATCATGTATATAAACATGGACAACACTAAAAAAATTACTATACTAAATCAGTAATGTAGATATCCACAAACGGAAATCCGCTGTGTGACGGTAGAGGCGAGACAGAATATGGACAGGAATGTGCTATCGAAATGCAGAACATCTGGCAATATGCAGGAAGTTTATCGATAAAGAGTATGGCTATAGAAGAAAGTGTCAGAAAGTTTTGGAGCTAATAGACCTCAGGAGGTGGGGCAGACAAAGAGAGGAGGAGGAGGAGGAGGAGGAGGAGGAGGAGGAGAGAGGAGGAGGAGAGAGAGAGAGAGAGAGAGAGAGAGAGAGAGAGAGAGAGAGAGAGAGAGAGAGAGAGAGAGAGAGGAGTTTTTCATTGTTTATCCAAGCCGAATGACATGTTAGTAATAAATACGCGTAGCATTTTTTAATTTCTGGCTTCATATTTCATGGTAAGGTAGTGATTGTACAGTCAGTAACTCCTAATAGTAGAAGTATATTTTGTTGCTAGCACTTTCTTAAATGTCAAAAATGAATCAAATTATTTCCTACTCCCAGTTGTATTCTACATTTTCTCTGCAGATATGAAATTAAGAAATTTGATATATATCGAGAACTTACAAATTGTTGTCGAGTTGCAGGGTCTGCTAGGGACAGATCCAAACGTTCCAGTTCTTCTTTGGATTCCAGTGGGTATTCAAACTCCACTGGCAGAGCTGGCCTCTGGAGTCTTTGCTCCCCGTCTGCTGCTTCTGTGGAGTTAGCTATCCTCTCACTCATGCTGGCAACCTGCTGATGTAATTGTGACACCATCACCAGCAACTTCTCATTCTGACGCAGCAGAATACGAAATTGAGGAGTTAGATCTGAAAAAGAAAATGCAGGAGGATCTACATTAGGGGACAAAACGGCATTGGAAATGGGTCAACACAGTCATGCTTTTCATGGTGAGTTTTTTTTAATAATTGAGGGTTATGTCTTTGCCCCCCATGTTTTGGAGACTTAGAATAAAGAGAATAAGCTGAAAATTTGCACATACATGTAAACACGAATGATAATTTCAGTAAAGTGTGTTAGAAAATTCATTCTTGTGTGATCCTCTTGCAATTCAAGTTTAAACTTTCTTTAACCTTAACATTGATTTTATCAAAATGTAGTTGACATTTTGCAGTGACGATAGTGCTCCCTACTTTATTTTTGCGTTGGTTACTGATAATGTGCAGACATTATAGCTTGCATGTGTAGAAATGGATGCTACATACAATAAAATAAGGTGTATCAATAAAATATACACTGAATATTTTTTAATGTGTGCGTGTTTGATGTGTCAAATTGCATGAGCGTAGCTCATAACTTTTTGAACAGTGAATTTTCTTGAAAGGCTCCCTGTTCGTCAATTCCATGCAGAGTTATCTCCCCTTTGACCACATTGAGATCTCAATGTGGTCGAGTTTTTCCGTGGAAGCAACAAGTACTGACGCCCTTGAGGCA